>KQ086027.1:0-97999 GCA_001020605.1 Schizopora paradoxa
GTATAGGCCTCTTGACGGCCCAGTACCTAATTAGCGGCTACCCAGCTGTCCTGGGTTACGGCTAATTAGGTACTAGGCCGTGGGTACCACAGGTGATAGCGAGTAAATGCGGCCACGTGAGATGACAATTATGGAAAGACGCGGCGTGGACGACGCGAGGCGAAGGAGACTTCAAGGAGGAGGCGGCCACTTTCCTGCTGCTACCATTCTCATCTACTACCACCTCCACTATCCTCGACAATTTACTCGCGAAACCATGGCCAACGATATATTCAACGATCCGGACTTCGAGAATCTTGTCGCGGCGATGAGAAGGACCGCGCCGAGCTTAACGAGGGCGTCGATGATGAAGCCGAGTCCATCGTTGTCCTTGCCAGAACAAGTGAAGGAGAGATGTGCGTTCCCGGAAGCTGGATTCAAGTTACAAGTCATCACTGGGTCCCCTCTCACGCAGAAAGGCATCGTTCCTCTGCAGGATCCACCCGTGGTGGGCGGCGTGATGCATTGCGTGAATGAGTTGAAGCGC
Source organism: Schizopora paradoxa (assembly GCA_001020605.1). Lineage (NCBI taxonomy): Eukaryota > Fungi > Basidiomycota > Agaricomycetes > Hymenochaetales > Schizoporaceae > Schizopora > Schizopora paradoxa. The sequence goes on from KQ086027.1 coordinate 527, forward strand.
ATTGTCATTGACGAATACGACAAGAAGAAAGCGGCTGAATTCCAAAAGGTATAACGCTTTCTTAAATGCAGAATATGGTCCAATAACTCTCTTTGACTTAGATACCATCGTTAGTACGCCGAATCCGACACTTGCTTCGCGTTTTCTATGATTGCCTTGTCACCCGTAAAGGAGGACCGGACACAATGTATTGCGACTTCAAAAGAATGTTCGACGTATCCATTGGCCTTCACAAGGTCGGATTGTATCTACAGCTCGACCCAGTTCGCCTTCGAGCTTTCATGAAAGCAGGTGGACCAGATGCCGAGAAGCTGGTTTTGGAAGAGCCCCTTGACATCGGAGAGTGGAGGAGAATAGCCACCAGGCTTGACAAGAAAGTAAAGAACGACGAGGAGGCGGATGACGATGATCGTGAGGAAGTGAGCACCATTTCTGACAAGGCTGAAAAAGACCTGGCCGCAAACATGATGGCCTGGTTCTTCGCGGACGTAAATATCGCGTTCCTGCTCAACGATCCCCGAAACGAGCAGGAGAAGGAATGGGCGAGAAAATCTGCTGAAAGACTGGTCAAGTGGTCGACGAGCTCCACCTGGCGGGACGTCTTGGGAGATCCGTTGACAGATGCTATGCGCCCCATTTACTGGGACAAGAAGGCTCTCGTGCGATTCAGCCATGCAGGCGGACTTGGTGCTTTATATGGAGACTGGGTGCGTGTATCTTGTTCCTCGAAGATGCGCCGTGAAATATCTCAAACGTAGTGCTCTGATAAGTATCAAAGCTCTGCCCAAGAACTTTGCGCGGAGACTCTTTCAACGCTACCAGATGCCGCTTGGGAACATCAGACGAAATCTTCCCTGTTTGCCATAACTCGAGAGCTCGGAAACAGAGTTTCAAGAGAAGGCAGCACGGCAGCGGTAAGTACCATGTCCTCGTCTCCCCAAATAGCATGAATGCTCATGTACTGCTCAAAAGACTGAAGCTATTTTTGTCAACGCCTGTTATAACATTTACAAGCGGTACGGATTGTCGCCCTTCCAGATCGCCGCAAAACGCGAAACGTTCCAGACTTCTATCGTTTTCTATTACGTTTCTCATCAGATTAAGAAAGAGAGATTGAAGATGGAGACGAAGCAAGATTGGCGCAACCTCTTCAACGAGTTTGCCTCCTTACCGCACAGCTTGGAGCAAAGATATTCCTGGACGAACTTGACGATCTCGAACAAGTGGGACTGCATTGACTACTATGGGTGCGATTACAAAGCTTGTCCGGAAAAGCAAGCATTGCACAAGCTGAGGGAGAAACGCGTTAAGGGTGTGCGGGACCCCGTCGTGGAGGAACGCCTAGAACGTTGGGGAGGAAAGGCGAGAGCATGCGGTGGATGCTCAACTACTTCATATTGCAGCACTGAATGCCAGAAGGCGCACTGGCCTAATCACAAAGCAGATTGTCGGAAGGCAAAGAGTCGTAAATGACGATGGCAGGCTACCAGTCGCGTCGGAGTTGATTGAGATTCTCAATGATGTTTTATCCAATTGTTTTCTTAGCATTCGTATGTGGTTCGCTTCAGATCTCTCACTGCTACGTCTCACTCTCCGTCCATCTCTAGGTATTTATATGGTTTTTGTTTATAAAACAGTTCAACGGAACAGAAATGGTTCAAATTCGGCCCCGTGCTGATCCCGATTCTGATTCCAGCGCTGTATTTGCAAATGTGGGATTGAACTCTCCTCCGTTTCGACCGGCGATCGTATTCGTGACTTCTTCGATGTCAGCCAAGTCGCTCTCACAAAAAGCGCTTCGAAGGTATTTATAACATCTTTCTGCTGCTTTCGAAATCTGAAGTCACTCTGATCACAACACGAGGCTGGCAGGCGAAAAGCGCAGTGAACGACTTCCTGAATTCGGTTGTTTTCCATACAAATGGAACGTTTGCTGGCTAATTGCGTTATGATGATGCGTCGTGTTAGCTCTCCGTCGTTCACGTGGACGGATTGTGGTGATTTTGCGGCTCGACTTGAGTGTACATAGCAGAGGTAAAGGTGCAACAATTTCTCGAAATAATTTTTGTTCCTTGATATTGACGTGCATTTCATTTCTATCCCAGTGATCGCCTCCGATTCAACTACCTTCGTAGAGCTCCAGGTGGCTCCAAAGTACGGTTGCGGTCCGCCTCGCGATCTTACCACATGCCTACATGTTGTTCATATCTATAAAGCATCCACGCCTGTGAAATCATCCAGGATATTGGATCGAAGGAGGTTCAACGTGCGTCGCAAACAAAAGTTCATTGGATAGTCTATCGCATGTTCTTCGATCTGCTTTAGTAGGTGCGAGACCTGCCAGAAATTGTCGTGATCCCTCTTTTAATGGCGCTGGAGGTCGGCCGTTCATAGTCTGCGCGTCGACTATAAAGACGGGGCGCAGCAAGAATGAAAAGGTTCCTCGAGGCCTTGTCATCTTCGAAGCTGGCGAAGAAAATTCGTAGTTTACGCATCCCACGTACTGTTCTTTGCGACAACTCGTTATGCTTCACAGGCTCTCGTCCTTCTCTGCCTTGGCGCTTTGCGCCTCGGGTGTGAGCGCGCTCAACATCCTATTGACCAACGACGATTCGTGGGCATCGGCCAACGTCCGGTACGTTCACTCGATAAATGAATTCGTTGTGTGATGTACTGAGGGAATTGTTTCGAATACAGAGCGACCTTCACTGCGTTACAGAAAGCCGGCCATAACGTCGTTCTTGTTGGGTATGTTGGATCCGTTCGAGTTCGAGTTCGCTGAATGATTATTATTGTTTCTCCCCTTTCTTCCTTCGCGTCTTTTCAGCCCTGCAGTGCAACAATCCGGGAAAGGTGGTACTTTCGTATTACCGACCACGAACATCGTCGCACCCGGTGGTGAATTCGGATCCATCGCGGTTGGAGCCCCGTTCTTCGGACAGGACGTCACGAATCCAAATCTCTGTCAGTGCTTGAGTATTTCGTGTGTAACGCTTGGAGTGCTGATGATCAGAATTTTTAAAAACAGGGTACTTCAATGGCACACCTGCTGCAACTGCGGCTTTCGCTTTGGATGTGATCGTACCGAAACACTTTGGTAAACCCGCCAATCAAACCCTCGATCTTGTGGTTTCAGGACCAAACGAGGGCACCAACAACGGCCCGTTCTTGTATACTCTGAGTGGCACCATTGGTGCAACTTATATTTCTGTCGAGCGAGGGGCGAGTAACTTGTACGAGTCGTGAAACAGATCTCGTCTAATTTGTGATTCAGTTCCCTGCGATTGCTTTTTCGGCCGGCAATAGCACTCACAGATCATTCACGACGAATACTGGAGCAAAGGACGATCCTGCTAATCTTGCTGGCCAGGTCCGTGAACATTCATCCAGAGCTAATTTGGGATTCCCTAACGAGGTAATTTAGGTTGTTGCCAACCTTGTGCAGGCTGTTTCGCACAATGTGGACACAAAACGAGGAGAAAGAATACTTCCGCTGGGCATTGGGATGAGGTCAGTATTTTGTAAAGGATTTCTCTGAAAGATCTCTGAAATACGGATTTGCAGCTCGAACTTACCCGTCTTTGGTCCGGGCAACCCCTGCACAAACGTACGCCTTTCCTCATCCAATTTGAAATCAACTGAAGAGGTTCATCGGATACTCTTAGCCTCCGTTCGTTCTAACCCGCATGACCGGAGGTGCCCTTGCCCCCTCTGTAACACTAGACACACCATCCGGATTTCCTGAGGAAATAGACTTGTAAGCAACTAGTTACTCGCTGAATCAGAAGAACCTCCCTGACAGCTTCTCGGGTTACAGCGCTGCGAACGGGATAAACACCTGTATCAACGGAATCTGCCAACTGCCTGGTACGTAACATGATCTCGAGAACATCTCAGCCGGGGCATTCCTTGATCTGTATCTCAGGTGAAACCGTCGTCAGTGCGAAGTGCGAGACTTCTGTCAGCATCTTCAGCGTTGACTACGACGCCCCGACACTGAATGCAGCACCAATCCAAGCACGTCTGGAACCCTTCACCGGGAAGCCGTTCATTCCTTTCTGATATCTCCTGTGTGGCGCCAAAATATTTTGTTATGAGATTTTGGTCGTTTGGTGTGGATAATGAGAGCCCTGTTCTTCCTGTGGTCGTGATCAGTTGGCCCTGACATATCTTCCTCGCGGAAAAAAGGATATGCATGTGAGACTGACGTTTCGGCAGGTGCTGTTACTGTTGCCGGTGTTCCCAGCATTGAAAAAGAGAGGTAAATGCGGAAATATGTGTCGATGGCAGTCAAGACGACGAGCGACAGCCAATTTTCGATTGCAACCCGAGTTCGAGTCGGAAGCAGGAAGGAAGGACTCAGCCGAACAAAGTGTGATCGACGCCTAATGATCGAAAGCGGCAGGGTTTCCCCACGTGCAGCCCACGCGAGGCCTGTGCGAGTGATCGGGCATGGGACAGTCCTTCCTCTGCTGCCAATTTCTACCGTTTCACCTCCTTTCCTTCAACCACCATCATCTCGCCTTTCTCTTCGTCTTTTCGTCCCTACGCGCGGTTTTGCTTCAGATCGAGGGACACTGGGACGATTAAAGCTCGCGTTTGATTCCGTCGCTCCGTCGCGTAACGCAGTTCCCCCCTTTGAAACGCCCAAGGGTTAGCGACCCACCCGCCGTGTTCGTGTTGGTTTTATTGCGAGAGCGCATTGGTTGGACGGCGTAGCGCGAACTATCTTACTACCAGGTGCGAGCATTTGGCTTAATTGTTGCGTTCCCCACATCTTTCTCAGATCTCTCTCCGCGGCTGTGATTCATGTGCTGATCACGCCAGAACAGTTCGCGACCGTTATTGTCAGTGCTGCACGTTCTCACCCAGGCGATCCCCTCTCCCCCCTCTCCCATATAGTGAAACAATGGACCATCTACCCGTCTATGACTTGCCACCGCGCTCCGCGTCAATGCCCTCCCCAGGCACTTCGTACCCTGTGGGCTTCTTCCAGCCCATACCTAGAAAGTCCCTTTCCAGGCGTGACTCTGAGATGGTGCTTTCCGAAGGCCCTATCACCCCTCCAATCTCTCCTGGACCCAGCGAACATCCTATGGACGAGGTCGTGATGGAGGAGTCTACGCCCTCTATCGAGATACCAGCCGAGTACCCCGCAACTCCTGTCTCCATGCCTCCTCAAACTCCAGTCAGCATGGACGAATATGAGAGCGCTGCAGAGGAACCAGCTGTTCCTATCATCAGGCAACCGACACGTTCACTATCAGATGAAAATATTCACCTCTCTAGTGCAACGGAGACACTCAAACTCACCGATTTTGACGTGAGAGGGACACTAGGTAATAGTACTTTATGAAGTAAAAGCGAAAGCGTACTGATCCGGCGTACAAGGGACCGGAACTTTTGGAAAGGTGCTGCTCGTCCGGTTAAGAACCTCTTCAGAAGAGGAGGAAACATCAAAATATTTCGCCCTAAAAGTTCTGCGCAAGGATGCGATCGTCCGCCTCCGACAAGTGGAACATGTCAACGCCGAACGCTATATCCTCACCCGCGTGCGGCATCCCTTTATTGTCGACTTATACGCGACTTTCCAAGATAATCTTAACGTCTACATGCTCCTTTCGTACGTTCCCGGCGGAGAGCTCTTCACTCACCTTCGACGTGCGAGACGCTTTACACCGGACGTAACCCGGTTTTATCTCGCTACTATCATCCTCGCCCTAAAATACCTTCATTCGTTTAACATTATCTATCGCGATCTCAAGCCAGAGAATCTGCTGCTTGATTCTCGAGGTTATTTGCGCCTCACAGATTTTGGGTTTGCCAAAATAGTGGAGGACCGTACTTGGACGCTCTGCGGAACGCCGGAATACCTTGCTCCCGAGATTATTCAATCGGACGGTCACGGAAAGGCCGCGGACTGGTGGGCGTGCGGTATTCTTTGCTATGAGATGCTGGTTGGATACCCGCCATTTTTCGACGAGAGTCCATACGGGATATACGAGAAAATCCTGAAGGGCAAAATCTACTGGCCTCGGGAGATGGATCCTTTATCAAGAGAGTTGATCCGAGCATTCCTGCATCCCGATAGGACAAAGCGCCTAGGGAATATGATTGGGGGACCTCAGGATGTCCTGGACCATCCTTGGTTCCGTGGGGTCGACTGGGATTCTGTGGAAAGGAAAGAGATTCGGGTCAGTGACTTCGATGATTTTTTATTATTTTCCGAAGTGATTGCTGAAGTTTTGTTCATAGGCGCCGATTATCCCCCATGTTCTGTCTCCTGACGATACCCGACATTTTTCACAACTTCCGATGCCGAGCACCCACGACATTCCAGGGCTTATCCCAGGCGCAGAACCACCTCTTCGTCCTCTCCAACGGTTCGAGCATATATCATATACCTTTGAATTCCCGTCATACACCCCAGCGATCCCGGTGTAGCGTCAGCCCATGGCAATCTTGCGATCGCGGACTCTCGTTATTTGGCATTGCTTTCTGGTATCTGGTCCGTATTTATAGACTTCCGTTGCGCTGCTCGTCTTGTATCGTTGGTTCCTACGTTCGCTATATGCCCGTCTGTGATAGTGCTTGCTTTGGTGAGCCGTCTACTAAACTACATACACTCGTTTAGGTCACTATAGTATTCGTACAGTTTTGCTTGTATACCCCTCCGTGTAGCACATTCGTTCGTATGATGTATGATTAATACCATTCCCCTCCTGTAGTTGAGGATCTCGGACTCGTTGTACCATATAGATTGTGTACCTCGCATGTCAATCTTTTACACCATCGATTGTAGAAGTCACTAATATTCCATATGACTACCCTGGAACACCGACCATTTCAACGTCTACATCCCGTGCAGCGGTTGCCTGGGGAGTTGCTTCTTTTATAGGGAAGCCACTGAGAGGTAAGATGTCGAGTCCAGCCACAGCAGTCCGAATAGCCCTCTCCCAGATATCCTCTACGACGTACCCGCCCGCTCTCATGATACCATCCGCGTCTCTACGGACCGCCTCGCTGATTGGGTCATAGTAGCCTCCTGATCGCAGCGTGAACTTGTCTTCGTACGCATACCAGTCGTCCTGCAGCGGAACGTGCGGCGGGTCTGGGATGGTGGACTGCGCTGCTCTTGTGCGGATTGCCTTCGAGGCGTCTCGTTGCGTGGTGGTCCCCAAAGCAGCCGCGCGCGCCTGTTGCTGCTTGAGTCGCTCTGCGCGTGATTTCGCGACGAGTTTCCTCGCGTCCTTGTCGCTGTGCTCGAGCTTGTCGATGAGCTGCTGACGCTCGATCTCGCGTAAGATGCGCTGTTCCTCTTCTTCCTGAGCGAGGCGGCGTGCGGTCTCTTCTCGTTCTCGGCGTTCTCCTTCTTCCTTCTCTCGTAAAGAGGATGCGTACGACTCGTCCCGTTGGATATTTGCCTCGATGATCGCGGCGTTGTCTTGACGAAATTTGGCAATTCGAGCCTCCGTTTTGGCGATGTCTATATCATTTATGAGGTTGAAAGCTGGATGACAAAATGGTCAGTCTCTCTTCAGTCACTTATAGTTCTATCTATCGACAAGGAGACTCACTAATATCCTCGACGTCTTCTAGGTAATCGTTATACGTCTTGAGGTCAGGAAAGTCCTCACGTTTCTTGTTGAAACTAGGCAAGGGTAAATAGTGAAAATAGCATTACTCCACTCCAACCTACTCTTTGGCCAGCCGCCTCCGTACTGCAACTTCCTTTTCGACGCCAAGGTCCTCGAACGTCTGTGGCATGAAAGCGAGCTTGCGTAAGGTCTTGTTGCATATTGGGCAGGGTGCAGGTCCGAGAGTGAATAATCGGTCTATACAGGATTCGCACCTTAGACGTGGATGAGCTCGTCGTTGCTTTTAATTGATAGGTGCATGGCAGTGTAGCACTCACATTTTGTGGTAGCATGCGCTGACGAGTAAACGAAGTTTGGGATTTAGGTATCTGTCCGACTTGCACACCGGACATTGGTCTTCCATAGACTTCAGCAAAAGAGAAAGGTCTCAGTAGGAGGCGAAATCATGATGAGGGCTTAGATCAACGCACAGAGTATTCAGCTGTCTTTCCCGTAGCATCTTTTACACCCCCTCCGAGTGGTATGTTCGCGGTGATTGACGTAGAAGAGCTTGCGACCTGAGGTGTAGCCGATCGACTCTGTTGGGTGCTCTGAAATCCAGATTTACGAATGACAGTGCCTTTCAGGAGGCCACCTGCTCGAGACATAATTGTTTCGTTGTAGATTCGGTCTAATGGATGGAATTAAGAAAGGAGAATTGGTGGTGGTGGTAGTGGTAGTAGTGGGTTTCAAGTCAAAGTCGACGCGACGCGTCTCGATCGGCCATTCATGACGAGGCCAAAGTCAGGGTATGACTAAGGAACGATTTATTATTCAGAAAATACGAGATGCTACCGCTCTAAAGTCAATTAAATTTAATGAACCCAGACAAAAGACGTCCTAGTTGGTAAGTCAGTGTTTCTTGCGATCAGCTTCAGCCCATTGCCATTTCCAGTCCTTTGGAATACAGCCACTCCTCCTGCGGCATATCCTCCTGCGATGATGAACTCGTCGTTCTCGCCAAAGAGTTGCATGCCACGAATCTGGTCAAGGCCGGTGAAGACGTAGTCCACAATGGAGAGCTCTCCTTCAGGTGTAGTCTTGAAGATGGTGATTGCGTCTCCTCGAGAGTCCTGAGTGCCAGTGTTACGGTTAGAGACGTAGATGAAGTCGCCGGAGAATTGAAGAGATTGATTCGGGAAGAGAATCTCTGCAGCTGCGAACGCGGCTCCTGCTGGTGGATTCGGCGGGATGACGGAGAAGTTGGAAATGAGAGGAGTTGTGCCATTCGGTGCAGGGGGCAACCTTTGAGATGTCAGGGTGCTGGCAAGCTCGTGCACCGTGAACAAGAAGCCATCTTATAATATATATAAGTTAAAAGTACATCTCTGGAGTAAAGGCGAAACAAACCTTTGAGCGCAATGTGTCGAGGGCCGGAACCATTAGGTTGTTGAATGAAGCCATGAATTTCCCAGTCGCCTGGGGTATTTGGTGCAACCTGGTTGAGACGCCAGATCTTGTCCGCTCCCTGACCATTAAAGTGTTACCAAGTAATCAAAGAGCTATTGGTACAGCACGTACCAAGTCAGGGACCAAAACCTCATCTCCGTTCTGGAGAGCCATATGAGGGTGCGAGACGGGTGCGGGGAAAGTTATTGGTGTGGCCGACTCAAATTGGAGGGCGTCGCTGGATACGGTCGGGGTGATTTGGCCTGTGCCAGAATTGTACTGCAAAGCGTGATTAACTATCGCAGTCACAATGGAGAAGAAATAAATAAATAAGACACACATCCATGATAGCTACTTGGCCAGTCGTAAGCGGTGTTGTGAATGCAGGACCATCTCCTCCAGAGGAGACAGTGTCGACGGCCGGACTGAGCAAGAAGTCCTTCTCTATCGTGAACGATTGCAAGGAACCGGGATCATTCTCGTTCACGGTGCTGAGCACATATTCAGAGACACGCAATGTCGAGACAAGGGTAACGTAACGTACTATAGGATGCTGCTATTCGTCGGATGTAACGCAATCCACGACGGGTTTGCGCCCGTAGTCGATTGTCCAGCAAGCGAGAGGGCGTTGGTGTCGGTGTTGAAGAAATAGGTGGCAACGAAGGTCGTGTAGCCTCCTGCGAGGATAGTGAGGTTGACCATGATGAGGCGGGTTAGGTTGGAAGAAGGATGTATGGTGGCTGAACTGCCTTTTTATGTGTGTTTCGCCTTTGAGGCCGCGGCAGACGAGAAGAAAAGCGCGTTCGGAGGCCCGTCGTCGTCAGGAATAACAATCAACGAACCGACTTGCGCATGTCACAAGACAAAAGAACACTAAAAGAGCAGTATGTTGTTTCTGTCACGCGGAATCGGCAAGGAGGAAGTCAAGAACGCACCACTGCCAACGAGCCACGAAGCACCAACGAAGCGTGCAGAACGCGCCGAAACAGAGCCGTTCCGTCCGCAATCCACCAATGCTTTCATCTCGCCCCGAGGAATATGAATGAACTTGATGAAATCTGGAGCCGAAGTCCTTTGGAAGCCGTTCCAAAAAGTCCCTTCAGCGAAAGACAGCTATTCTTGCAAAATGACGCCTCTTCTGTAAATTTACGCTCGCCAGGTCATCGAACCTGTTCCATCATCTTCTGTGTCCATCGCCCATATTTTCCGAGGTTTTTATGACTTTGAGCCATTCCGAAGAATAGGAACGACCGTGCAGACAAACCGAAGATTGGACGTCATGATCATTTGGAGGTTCGGGCTCGCCATGTTTCTTTGTTTGGATTTGGATATTCGATTTACGAGATTGAGGACCCAGAATTGCATCGTGAACGACATTACACGCCGTTGTTCGCGTTAGCAATGAGCACACGATGAGCAAACGGCGATGAGGAGGATGTTGACCAAGGCGTTGCCGTGTCGGACAGTGTCCACGCCGTATATGTTCACAGCTTAGTCAATTACGTCCATCATGGCTCTCATCCATGCCATCCTCAGCACGTATATTAAGGAGTCTCTTTCTCGCCATCCTCGTCGCAATATTCGCAGCAATCCTGGCTCGTTTTCCGACTTTCAAACTGTTCTCTAGGTCGTTGCATACGATGAGCTCCACCACCACGATTCCAAAGACACGCGATCAATGGCGTGCTGCTCTTGACGAACTCCCAAGCACTCCTGACAAGATACCTGCTTTCTTCTTCGGACATGGTTCGCCCATGCTTCAATGGCCCGAAGGCCTGCCTTCTCGAGGACTGGACGAGTCTATGGGGCCGAAAGGTCCTCTGGCTCAGTTCTTACAGTATTTCGGACCACATCTCCTTGAAAAATACAAACCCAAGGGCATCTTGGTATTTAGTGCTCATTGGGAGACTTCGAGGGAACGCTTAGGTACGAGGTTCATTGGTTATCATGCTTGCCGTCATAATGACTCCTTCCGTTGTAGTGACGGATTACGGAGACTCGCAACCATTGCTCATGGATTATTTCGGATTCAACCGGGAATTATACGAACTCAAGTTCGATTCGAACGGCTCTTCTGAGCTCTCCCGGCGCGTAGTGGAGGTTTTCAAGCAAGCCGGAATGCGAGCTCGAACTACCGAGAAAACAGAGGCTCGTGGACGAGATGGCCGCGGATACAATGGACCCGGACTTGATCATGGTGTTTTCGTCCCATTCCGGCTCATGTTCGGCCATACGTTCCATGATATACCCATAGTGGAGGCCAGCATTGACGCCGATCTCACTCCCGAATCGAATTGGGAAGTTGGAAAAGCTGTCTCCAAGCTGAGGTATGATTCTAAAATTGCAATGGTGAATAGTTCACTAAAAGGGCTTTTCACTTTTTAGAGATGAAGGAATACTCATCCTCTCCGGAGGGTTGACTATCCACACTTTCGAGGACTTTGGTGCATTCGCCGAGTCTACTGCGAAACCTATATTCAAAGAGTTCGACCAGGCTTTACTCCATGCAGTCACCGATAGCTCGGTATGTGGAGACTCGTTTCTGATGTTGGCTTGTAATAATGTTTCTTTAGACTCAAAACCTGAAAGAAAATCTTGTCAATGTGACAAATCACGCGGGATTCAGGAAGGCGCACCCTCGCGAAGAGCATTTTATTCCGCTGTACGTGGCTGCCGGTGCAGGAGAAGGGGGTAAAGCCAAGGTCGTGAGTGGAATCTACGGCGCACCCACTTTCGCATTTGGTCTATGACGATGACATGTTTAAGCTTTGATTTGAGAAATTCAAACGTTATTATTCAGAAAATCATGGAGCTACGCCCTCCTAACGCATCAACGATGCTCAGAGAAAGCCTGCGAGTTGAAGGAAACTCTTGATCCACTTCTCAGCCAAGGATACCTATCAATCCATTCGTAGCATAAATCGACGGATGCCAGGATGCCAGTCTGTTTTTTTGGCACGTCTACTCACAGGAGCGTACTCCAGATCGTTGTTTTGCTCCCGACTGCATCAAAACGATGCATTGTTTTTGGTAAGTTCCCTCGCCATTATATAGTTTCAAAGATAGTGATTGCAAATTACCCATTCGTGTCGTATCTTTCTCTAGGATATTTCATATCCTGTCAACCATGAAGGTATAAGAGAGTCATGGGTTGGGCTGTAGCTTACCCCTCAAATCGTTCGTTCTACGATGGGTTATAAGCTTTTATTCGGTCTCCTCGCTGTCGCGGGTATGGCGTCCGCAGCCAACTATAAGCGTGTTGCCTGTCCTGATGGCATACACACCGCGACGAACGCCGCTTGCTGCATATTCTTCTCGCTCGCAGATGAGCTTCAGAGCAGTGTATTCCAGAATATCTGCTTCGAGCAGGGTGTGTTTCCGTCTCCGTAATGCAAAGCGAAATATACTGACGCGACTGGTAGTACACCGTGCTTTACGTTTGTCCTTCCAGGACGCAATCGGATTTTCCTTCATGGATGGCCCCAAAGCGGGCGGCGGTGCCGATGGCTCTATCATAACATTCGAGACGACCGAGCTTAAGGATCGTAAGCTATAATCTCTATGTAGTCGTAACGCTCACACAGAACTGAGTCGGTCTGACAGCCGCTAACATGGGAATTGACATCGCCATAAACGATACGAAATTCCTCCTTCAGAAATTTAACGTTACCCCAGGCGATTTGATTCAGTTTGCTGCTGCAGTTGGAATCACGAACTGCCCCGGCTACCCGCGCCAAGAATTCCTGGCAGGACGGCCGGTTGCGGTGGCACCAGCTCAACTCGGTCTCATATCCATTCCTCAAGACAACGTCGATGACATATTTGATCGCATGGAAGATGCAGGCTTCAGCCCGACTGAACTTGTGAGCTTGCTTGGAGCTCTCAGTACTGGGCACACGAACTTCCTTTTGATAATCGCGTACAAGTTCCCTTCGACACGACGCCCTTCGTATTCGATTCGCAGTACTATCTTGAAGTCTTACTCATGGGGGACGAGACTCATCCGCCCGCTCAAGGCCAGGTTGACGCGCAAGTCCCGAGTGTACTAGCCTTGTCCGGCGAGTTCCGACTTCAATCGGATTTTGCGATTTCAAGGAGCCCTCGATCTAATTGCTTTTGGCAATTTTTGGTCAATGATCAGTTCGGACTGCAGCAAGGATTCCATGATGTTAGCTGTCGCTCGGAAACTGATGAGCTATGGGTGCTAACTTTTTTGCTTGCAGGCGATGGCGAAGGTCGCTATCGTAGGTCAGGATGCATATGTATCGGGTATGATCGACTACAGTGAAGTGATTCCAATGCCTGTTCCCCCTGTCAACAAGAGTACCACATTCCCGGCTGGAACTGGTCCTAATCTTCTTGAATTGAGCTGCAACAGCCCATTTCCTTCCCTTGCAGCTGCCAGTGATCGTAAGTTCTAGCAAATAGTTTGCACGCCATCGGAACAAATGAGTTGTATTTTTCTCTAGCCGGGTTCCCAACTACGATCCTTCCGTGCCCCCAGGGAGATTGCCCAGCCATGAGATAGCAATTCTCCATGATTATTGGCGAAGAATACGGCTTTATGATTGGGGGATGGAACCCGGAGTGCTAATAAATGTAAGTCTTGAATAAATCGTGTTTTTGCTCTCGTGACCTTTGTCGTGACGTTGGCATAGAAAGTATTGAGCCATCACAGCAAACTTTGTTTGGAACTGTCCGGAGAAATCTACAGAACAATGACTTGCGCGATCATATTTCTCAGCATTCGAATGAACTGAAACGGACGTTGGCAAAGATCCTAAGAAGGAAGCCGTGTGTATTCTTCCATTTCGTTCCGGCTAGGTAATAACACCGATAATCGCCGACGTCGCCAGCGTGTGCTCAGCCATATCTTGAGGTCAACTTGAACTTGAATGAGGATACAAAGTCGGTAAGCATCGCAGCGCGGTGTTCACTACTATCCATGCCTTGCTCAATATCTTTCCCCAATTACTATTTCCCGAGGCTCATCGATCTCGCATTCTCAACTCGCCTTGCCCTTGGTAAAATTTGTCAACATACACATCTCGATCTTCGGATCCGTGCTTCGAAACAAGAACCAAGAATTATTGGAACTGCTCTAACGAATATGAGACCGATAGAGGATACAATAGACATACTGTGCCCCAGGGAATCCACTCAATCTTTCCACCTCGAAAACTCCGTTGGGAAAGATTGGATGCCACTGAGCAAGGAAAGTTATTTTCCACTTTGCCCACATCTAACAATGGCCCACGCTTTCACGGACTCTCGACCAGCTCTTTCTGCGAAGAAGTGAGTACTGTTTGAACTACTAAGTTATCCTATCGAAGATCCGACCGCTTGCCTTGCAACAGAAGGCGCCTTCTGCAACTGCTGTAGGAGGCATGGTGATCGACGACTCGGCCGAGCCCCAGGTTCTGCCTGTGCTGAGCCAGACGCTTACGGAGTTCAAACTAGAAGGACCGGGAGGGCAACTCCATACGATTCACTGGCTCGAGCCTAGTTACCAATGGTGGCTCATCGAGGGCGAAGAACGGGCAGATAGACACAGATCATTTGTGGAATGCGAATCGGAGATGTAGCTATCCGTGATGGTGGTCTGTGCACTTCGTAAGGTAAGTAACTTCGAGTTTATTAAGAAAACGTGAAACTCGTTCGACGTAACCTGGATTGTGGCAGATGCAAGCGTTACGATGCGAGAACCGTCGAAACCGACGTTATTGAGCGGGTCATACACGTATCGACACCCAGTTCTCTTTTTCTATAAATTTTCCCGTCAGCCTTGGTGTATCATTGAGTTGAGGTCTGTCTCAGAGGAAGAGCTCGAGCAAGCGCGACTTCCAAAACTCGGACACCGTTGACTTGGGACCAGTGCTTTGCGAGTCCGTCGCTGATCCGCGATTTTCGAGCGTTTCCGACTTCTACCACGGTGCATTTTCTTCACTGTCAGATCAGGACGCGACACGGAGCCCAGGCCGCAAGAAAACTCCATTGATGTCGCCGTGACCCATGACTTATATGTTCCATTGAAAATTTGCACGAAGGGTAGCATTGCGCGGAAAATACACAAGACGATGGGGATCGTTCTACGTAAGATTGAGACTATAATTTCCCAAGCATGATTCTGATTTTATTTTGAGTAGACGGTGTTCGAAAAGTGGGATTCGCGTGCGAAGCGCACTCCCAATCAAAGCATTCATCAACGGCTGCAAATGTGTATTTATGACACTTGGGCCTGTCGGTGTTGTGAGGTACTCTAGATCACTGTTCTGCTTCTGTCGGTATGATCTTTTCTGTGAGTTTTCCTTTGTGCTATTTATCTGAAATATCAACCTCAAATATAGCAATTTCAAATTGACCGTTTTCACCATCTGTTCAGTATTCCTTCCATATTTTCAGCGTCACCTTTCAACAATGAATTATAAAAGACTCCAAAGAGTCTCGGGTGGAGCTTCAGTATCTCTTCCCTCGGACGTATCGAGCGAAGCGGAGTGCGATGGGTTTCAAAGGATTGCTCAATATTCTTGCCATCGCAGGTGTAATATCCGCGGCCAACTACAAGCGTGTGGCTTGTCCTGATGGCGTGCACACCGCGACGAACGACGCTTGCTGCGTATTCTTCTCGCTGGCGGATGAGCTTCAGAGCAGTGTATTCAAGAACATCTGTTTTGAAGAAGGTAATAGTATATCATCAACGCCGTATAGAGCGAGCGATATTGACGTTGATGACAGCGCACCACGCTTTGCGTCTGTCGTTTCAGGATGCTATTGGATTTTCCCTTCAGGATGGTCCCACTTCAGGTGGGGGCGCCGATGGCTCTATCATAATCTTCGAGAACACCGAGCTCAAAGATCGTAAGTGGTGAAACCCTGCACTACAATTTGATATTGAATGCATGTATTAAATATTAAACGCTAGCCGCTAACAGTGGGATCGACGTCGCCATAAATGACATTGCATTTCTCCTTCAGAATTTCGACGTCACAGCTGGCGATTTGATACAATTTGCTGCCGCAGTCGGAATCACGAATTGCCCCGGCTACCCACGTTTAGAATTTTTCGCTGGACGACCGAATGGAACAGTAGCGGCGAAGAGTGGCCTCATACCCCTTCCTCAAGACGACGTGGACGAAATTTTCGTTCGCATGCAAGATGCGGGTTTCGCACCGACCGAGCTCGCCAGCTTGCTTGCAGCTCACAGCACGGGGCACTCAAACACGCTCATCGACAATCGCATTCAAGTTCCCTTTGACACGACTCCATTCACTTTCGATTCGCAATTCTATCTTGAAGTGTTGCTCAAAGGCAACGAGACTCTTCCACCCTCCTCGGGCGAAGCTGGCGCACAAGTTCCGAATGCCCTTGCCGCACAAGGCGAGATGCGACTTCAGTCAGATTTTGCTGTTTCGATACACCCTCAGACTGCTTGCGCATGGCAATCTTTTGTCAATAATCAAGAATTAATGCAGTCGGAATTTGCTGCGGTTGGTACCCGTACAAAATAAAAACGAGGAATGTGCGAGCTAATTCCCTTTTGCTTGTAGGTCATGGCAAAGGTCGCTGTTGTGGGTCAGGACAAGTCGAGCATGATCGACTGTAGTGAAGCGGTTCCAATGCCTGTCCCGCCTGTAAACAAGGCGACGTCGTTCCCCGCTGGGACTGGCCCAGAGATCCTGCAATTGGTCTGTAACTCGCCATTCCCGTCCCTTACGACTGATCGTGAGTGCATGCAAACCGCGTGAAAAACATCCTAATAAACCTTGATTTTTCTAGCTGGTCAGCCGACTACAATTCCTGAGTGTCCAGATGGTGATACTAATGTCAACGACTGCCCTCCCATGAAAAAGCGCTTGAAAAGGCGTTTTAATTAGCTGGCTTCGTACTCCGGTACACCTACAACCTTGCTCGGTT
Source organism: Schizopora paradoxa (assembly GCA_001020605.1). Lineage (NCBI taxonomy): Eukaryota > Fungi > Basidiomycota > Agaricomycetes > Hymenochaetales > Schizoporaceae > Schizopora > Schizopora paradoxa. Next base: position 17,468 of record KQ086027.1, read on the forward strand.
TGATCGATTGTTTGGGTCAGCTGTTACATGTAGCTTTTCAATAAAGTCGTCTGTGAAATTCTGGTGACAGGAAGCTCACCTTGTCATAAGCACCGAAATTTAACAATAATAAAAAGATGTTCATTGGACGACGCAAGATCGATTATGGAACTTTGCATTGCGTAAACGAGTAAACGAGCCAACGAACTGCATGTTCATACTCATCGCGGGATTTCTTATCGTTTTCTCAACACAGTTAATTACCTCCTAAGTTGGTCGAAATGGGGGCGGCGATCACCATGAGGACAAAATCGAGTGTATCCTCATCCCTTTTCTTCACTCGATCTTTGAACAAATTTCCATATCAGATCGTTGGATAGTCTATGTCACGGTCGAAGCTTCGAGGTACGATGGATCGCTGACCTTCGAAGTCGAAGAAGAAACAACGCGGTTCGTTCCAATATTGTGTTCCTCCGTTTCCCTAAAGGCGCAGTCCTGATGCTTTTCTGATGTAAGGTACATTATTTCCAGGTCTTTAGTGGGGAACCTACCTATCTTGTTGAGAAGAATCCTCCAGGTGTCATTTGCCTGGACATAAAATTCTGCGAACAGGAGTTTCTTTCCCTCTTACGACCCCAAGCTGTCGGATACCCACCATCGTGTCCAGTCGAACGGTGCGCTTGGTTCGTGATAGAGAAAGAGCAAGGCGTTTGGAAAATTTAAATCCGTATTAAACTAGGATCTGAATAACGGTGAGATCTGACGAGCAAACCCGATAATATTTGAAAGGAAACAGAGTATTTGTCAAGTCCTGAGGCTGAACGTGGTCTTCGTCACCGAGCTTGGATGGGACTCAGAGACATGGCACTCGACTGAGGTGTTGAGATGAAGTGTCATAGCATGCCTGCGAAGAGAATTCACTACCCGTCATCGGTCTTGAAGTCCTATTTCGACTACTTACGACGACGGGTCCTTCCTCCAGATCTAAGTTGAAATGAAGTAAATTGCCTCAACCTGCGAGTGGGATAAAGAACAGCGACACGTACTGTTTCGACTTGATTCGACGTCAATTACATTTGTCATCTGATATAACTTCAGGCCGAGGAACTCGCTGGTGAAAACGTCCCAAACCTGCTGCTGTTTACTATGATGCATTGAACGTTCGGATCCACCTTCTGAAGTTTGACGCGATCGAAGAATTAGGAAGGCGTGTTTTCCTTTTTTTCTTATGAAAAAAGTAGTAATTCCTTGGATCACTTCAGTAAGGTAGACTGTAGAGAGAGTACCGCGACCCTCATCCCACGTTCCCGTCCGCTTATCCTGTCTGTGCATTAGAGTGTAGAAATTCTAGAATGAATACAGACTTCAACTTCGGCGGTTTGAACTTGAAGACTCGATGCCAGTGTGACGCGGGCTCGGTAAGATGAGGAACACGCTTGCATTGCTGTCATATTGCAGTTAATTTCACGATAAATGCAAAATGCGCCCGTGATCATGAAAGAGACGTCGTTGGAAAAGGCGTGAAAGAAAGCGACGGTGCAAGCGAGAGAACCGCTTCCTGTTATGGGTGATGCGTAACATCCAATTGGCCATTCAATCGAGCCTCCTCTCCTCGACATTGACCACCATGGCACCCTCCTCGACGCTGCAGGCACGCATCAAACAGTTCGAGTCGATGAACTCGTCGCATTCAAGCGTTGAGCTTGTGCAATACCCGCCAGCCCGCAGCTTCCACCCAGTCGCACCAGTCTTGACAGGTGCCTCTTCCGTTTCGTCCTCTTCCTCACCCGACTTGTTGGGAGAACCAGTGTCGCCTACCGCAGCGTCGTATACAATCATCAAGCCAACGATCCAGGTCCCATACGTAGCCCGAAAACCTCGTACAAAGTCACCTTCTCCGTCACCACCTAATTTGGGGCTGAAGACATCTCTAATTGATTTGAAGGATTGGGTCGTGGAGGACAACCCAAATGGAAAGATACATGGCTATTCTAACGGTTATTCGCACCCAAATGTAAGTGTTCAACTTCGGTTTGTGTTGAAGATATCGTTTATTCATCTCGATCGACAACACCCTGCAGTCGCGTGCTGCAGCCGCTCCGCCCTTACCACCGCGCAAAGTGTCCCAGACTTCGAGCAATTCAGATTCTTCCTCTCGTTCGCCCGCACCGCGCCCTCCAAAGCAACGCTCGTCAAATTCGCTGACCGTCGAACACACCTACCCTCCGTTATCGAGAACAACTTCCTTATCAAACATGCGGCAGAACCAAGGGCACGTTCACGCATCGTCAACATCGTCTTTCCATTCAGTATCCCTTTCTTCGGACGGTGGAGAAAATCCTCCGACCCCATTGAAACAGCAGTTCACCACAGACTCCAACAGCACCGGTGATTCCAGCTTCGAAGGAAGAAGAGGTGACCTTGACACGTCAAGCTTAGATGACGCGCTTTCATTCGAAACGATGTCTTCGGCAAGCATTTCAAGCCCCAGTTTGTCTTCCACGCAGGAATGGGACTTCATGGCGAGTACAATTAAGCAAGAACCTCCAAGGTTACCTGCCCGGAAACCCACTGCTCCTATAAATCTACCAAACCTATCATCGTCGAGGAATCCGTCTCTTAATTCCCTTCCCACAAATGCTCCGACTGCGCGTCGCGTTCCCCCACCGGTACCCGGTCGGCAGAGACTCGTACCCCCCAGTGCAAGCCAGGCATCTTCTTTGAAGTCCGCATCGACCTCCGCCTCTGACCGCTCGTCTATATCGAGCGCCTCAACAGCTACGAGTATTAGCACTCATATGCAACTTCTCCGCCCGACACCCATTCCTCCTATTGCAAGAAAACGTTATGATGCGCTTTTCTTCGCGAACGTCAACGCTCAACGCCGCTCACAGTTGTTCACGTTACAATCCGGGACCACGTCGAATCAACTGGCACCGACCTCCGCTTCTTCGACGACCCGGAAGGGATGGAGGGGTCTCTCCGTTGATTTGATCATGCATCCCGAAGACCAACAGGAAACACCTGCTCAACTCACCGACCCGGGGCCGCGGAAGTTGGATCGTGAGGTCGTGAGGGTTATCTGGTCAAGGTCCAAACTCAAGGCAGAGAGCTTGAGAAACATATGGTTTGTCATCGCATGAACCTGTTTTTTTTTTCAAATATTGATTGTGATTCTTGTAATAGGCTTGAATGTGCGTCTGTTGATCAGGATGCTCTTGACCAGGATAGCTTTGCGCGCGGGATGTGGCGAATTGACGAAGAATTACGACGTTCAAGAAGTATTTCGAAGTATAACATGCATGTACCTCCTTCACGTTCTCGACAGCCTGTTCGGAAAAACATTGCCATTCATTCTCTACTGCATTGATACCCCCATCACGTTTTGCATAGTTTTATTTTATTTGCATTGTTTATTCGTCGTTGTCGTCGTTACTACTATTCGTCTAATCATTGGACAATCCTAATACTTTACATTGCCATTATGTGTCCATGAGTGCGTTCGTGTTCACAACCTGCAATTGCATCCTTCACAGCATGCGACCTCCACCAAATCCCCCACCTCGTCCACCATAGACTTGAGCGAGTAACCCCAGCATCCCGCCATCTTCTAACCTATCGCTGTCGTGTGGCTGAGACACTCTGCTCGCTCTTGCGACCTTGCCGTCAACATAAGATTCTCCCAGCTCGCTCCCAACCCCACCGTCTTCTACAATATCCTCGGGATGGATATCATGAGCTTCAGGTGGTGGGAAGGGATTGATGGCTGACTCGTCGGTCGCTTTGACAGAATCGTCGATCGACGGTATGGCCTTCGTCTTGCTCGCAGGGGAAGACGGGGCAGACAGCAAACTTTCTCCCATTGGAAGGCCAGCTCTTCCAGCAAGGCTCGTGTTTCGACGCGAGAGACCGCCGCCGCCGTACTGGCTTGAACGCATCGCTTTCTCTTGCGCCGCCATCCTCTCGGCGTGCCGTCGTTCTGCGATGACCATCGCTGATGTTGCTTCGGGTAGGCGCCTGCGCATTGCGTTCCTTGCGCTGCTGAAATCGGCCATCTTGCTGAGGTACAGGGACCCGGATGGATCGGTTGGTTGCCATTCTGGATTAGCAGCCTTGAAGTTCAAGAAACTCTTCTCCATCTTCCCTTCCTTGGACATCAATCGCTCCTCTTTGACTCTAGTCGGAGCGCCGAACTACGAATGCCAAATTATTCTTCAGATTACAATATAAATTTCGAATGCAGAGACTTACGTGCACGTTTCCATGTCTCTTGAAGTCGAAGACTGCGAAGCTACAGACGTGCCCAAGGCTGTCTACGTGCACGGTAAATTCGCGGAAGAAGTCTACCAACGCGGGCGCGCAATTCGGGAGGGAGAAACACAGGATGAAGGGTGTGAGGACTACGGATAACAGCTCCCTTGCGAAAATCATGATTTTCATGTCGAAGAGTTCGCCAAACTCCTTGTGCACCTAAAACGCAAATACAGTTTTTGTCAATAAAATGATGCAAGGTAAAGATTGTTACACTCACTCGCTGAGAATGGAGTTGGCCTTTCCATTCTGTTGGCATGTAATGGGTGTAGTGGATAACATCCATCATGAGAACTTCTGGGTCGAACACGAAGTTCTCCTCGGGTATCATCCCTCGCGCAACAGCAAGGATACCAGTGAAGAGCGTAAGGTAGAAAAATACCGTTCTATGTGGCGTGATTTCAAAGTAGAGAACCAAATCGGGGTCGACAACTGAAGCCAGAGCAAGCACTGCGGCCAAAGCACCCGCAATGAAGTAGACGAAGCTGTAAAGGGGAGAGGTCAGTGAATACCCCTAACGAGAGAACGCATGACACACGTACCGCATGATGAGCGCCATCTTCTCGTTGGGAAATTGACCGATGTACATTTTTGCGGTTGGGTACGATTCATCCAGTCGCCGTCGGAAGAGATGAGGGAGCTCATTGAACTCCCGGAATTTCCATCTGGCGTATATAGTGTATCTGCGGCTACCGATGGTAGACGGGTTGTTATGATATTCCTACTGGGCGATCAGCACTCTTGTCCGAGATGAAAAGAAAGTTTCCTACCTCGAAATAGCGGAAGAAATAATACATAGCGAGATACGGGATAATTATCGGTGCGAGTACAGCGTTCAGGATGCCCATGAAGACGAAGCGATGACGAAGTCTGTAACGTATTAGATATTTTGCACTGAAAAGTAGAAGATTACTTACTCTTCCGTCAACTGCTCTCGATTCCTAGAATGAAGAAAAGCCTCCCGAACACGTCCCCGTCGATCGAATAAGAAATACATGAGACATATGCGTAGATTATATTCCAGTGCTGTTGTAAGGGACATTCCATTGCTTGATTCGAAGTTTAATGTTGACTTGAGAAACGCGGGCAGCGGCACACGTAGGTCTAACAGGTCTTTGTTGAAGACGGCAATCAGGTAGTTTTCATCTCGCATGATACGGTTTGCGATGTCGTGTGCATCTAATTTGGCTGTCATAGAGGAGGATGGATTTCCATGACTTGAGGATGACTGTGCAGTCCTGGGATTCTCTTCTCGTATGGCCTCGATTCTGCGGACTATTTCTGGCCAGGAAATAGTTTGGATGTCCGCCTAAGGAATTTCGCGTCAGTTGGACATACGGTACCCCGAAGAACTATAATAAACGTACGTCGGGTATCCCAAGCAGATATGTATAAAATCGGTACATGTCAAGAAGCCTGATGACTTCGAAAATGAACGACGCTACTTGAGCCAGATAGTATGTCCAAAAGAGAAGGTAAAATGTGAATGCGGCCCCAGAAAACCTCGAGAAGCACTTGCTGACCACGACATCGGATAGCCGTGTCACGCCCTCGGGCTTTATTCTTCCATAGTCTATGCAATTGAGGAGGAAGCTCGAGAAGATAATGACGAAGCCGACTGTCCTGCAAGGCGAGTTGAAGAGAAAATCGACTTCCAAAATCAAATATAACTCACAGAAGATGAAGACCTCGGGCCAAAGCTATACAATAAATCCCCTTCCCTTCGTAGTAACGGTAGACGTCTTGTAGGAAGAGGTCGAGATCATACACGTTGACCCATTTCCATAAAGCTATCTGCTTTGCGTCCAAGCCAAAGGACGGTTTCGGCGCTGAATATGAGCGAGTTTCATTGACGGGTGAATCAATTTCGGAGGGTCGTGGCGGCAGCTTGATGGACGCAGAATCGTCGACATTCAGAGGCAAGAGGTTGGATTTGGACTTGGATTTCTTAGACGTTGATTTGCTTTTCCCTTTCGAATGGTGAAGCTTTATGACTGGAGTTTTCTTCACTGGGTTCTCTATCATGAAGCTCTGCGGAACTTCATCATCCGAAGGTTCTTTGTCGGCGTCATCCGCCTCCTGGACAGCGCCTGGCGTCCTCGAGGATTCTCCCCAGTTGACACGACGCTCTTCGTGCATTCGGAAGCCAGGTCCATCGTGGCCTTGATCTTCTTCCTCTTCCTCCTCCTCCTCAAGAAGAGATTGGTTCGCCTGCATGTAACCTTGGTATGTCCTGGACATCGGGTTCAGCTTGTTGAGGAAGCCAGACGGCCTGAGCGATGACTGGAACATGCTCGATCCTGACGGCGGGAGTCTGGTTGACCGACGACCATACTCTGACATTTGTAGAGAATATTGTGACTCGTCGTGGCCGTCGTTGAAGAACAGTCAAGAGAGAGGCGGGACACGCGTCGGCATCGTGACTCTCGACGACGCGCCTCATCACGTCAGACCCTTCTGTTTCCGTCCACCATGCTCATCGTGCCAGAGGAATTGCCCGACGGCGGCGGTGCGTTCCTCATCGCATGGCAGCTCACTGGAAAGCGTGTCCTTGTTGTTGGCGGTGGAGAGGTCTCTTCAGGAAGAATTCGAAACGTCCTCATTGCAGACGCACTGGTCACCCTCATAGCGCCTGCGGACAGCTTACATCCCTCAACACGCTTCTTCGTGGATCATTCCGACCGCGTTACCTACCATAGTCGCCTGTTCGCTGGACAAGATGACTTGGAAGACGTGGACATGGTTCTCACAGCGATAGATGACGTCGAGGAGAGTCGGCGCATATGCTCGCTTTGCCGAGAACGAAGGATCCCAGTCAATGCCGCAGACATTCCTCCACTATGCGATTTTTATTTCGGTTCTCAAGTCAGGCGCGGACCTTTACAGGTCTTGATATCGACGAATGGCAACGGCCCCAAACTCGCAAATATTATAAAGACGAAAATCGAGGCTGCCTTGCCATCAAACGTGGGACGTGCTGTCGAGAATGTGGGCGTTCTACGATCGAAACTGAGGGAAATAGCCCCAGGGACAGGAGGGGACGTCAGTAAGCGGCGGATGCAGTGGATGTCGAAAGTTTGTACGAGTTGGACACTTGATGAATTGGCAGATATGGATGCAGCCAAGATGGACGAGCTGCTCTCTGTTGGCTGGCCCGAAAATCGCACTTTGGCAAGGTCAAGTCATAAAAATGACAGTACCAAAAACCTCTGTGGATTCTTGGCTTCTGGACGACTTCGTTCCGCATCGTGTGGCTTTGCTATTGGCGTTTGCGTTACTCTTGCAATGGTACATCTTGCAAGAAGTCGAAGATTGGTCTGTCAGTGAGAAATTGTTCAATTCTGTATAATACATACAACCGCGTAAAAAAATTACGAGAAACAATGAGAAAATCGCTCTTCCGCACATCACCTCCTATTGCATGCTTTCTCAGTCGAAGAAGGAGCAACATGGTCGTCGGAGCCCCAGGTGAGTTGAGCTTTCAGGCACTCGGAGACGTGGAAATGCCAGTGGTAGTGGGAGTGGTAGGTTCATCTGGAGAAAATGGTCTTGTCCAATGAACCAGAAGTCCAATACCAGCCCCAAGTCCGGCGCCACCTAGAATTACTTTGGAACGGGAGATTATACCTCACGGGATTTCAGAACTGTAACTTTATTACTTACAGTGAATGGCTCGAGCACGCTTCCAAAGCACGGCTGGCGTAAGAGTTGCTCCTAAGAGCGCTCCGATTGTCGAGTGATCTTCAGCTCTAAGAGTATATCCCTAGAATGAAATTGTATATTGGTAAGTCGTAAAATCCCAGCCAGATTGAAAAAGTGGATGGCTGACATCGTAAATTCGGTTCATCCTACGAGTTCGAAGAAGATTGTTGGATGCATTCAGTGACCTTGCGTATTCTATCCCTCCACCTGCAAATATTCCTTGAAGGGAGTGAGAGCAGGAAGCGTTAGTGGATTCTTAGTAGTTGGAACCTGCAACGCCAGCAATCCAGGTTGCTCGAAGGGCCTTGTTCGCCGTCCACGGTTTTTTGTTTGCAAAGATGAATGCGGAATAGATCGGAGGTGCTGCCAGAGATGCATAAAGGTAGCCGCTGTGCATCGATTTGCGAAGAAGATATTCTCTGTCCGTCATGATTCTTGCCAAAATGCTGGTGCGTGCTTTTTCGCTGTGGCAAAGAGGAAGCCGCTGCGGACCGGCCCTAAAGTCTCCCCTTTGCAACAGACTCTTGACTCAAAAACACGTCTTTTCATTGAACCACCACACCCCCCTTCCCTTCCCTTTCAAAATGTCGACAATAGTCATGCTCGACACACTTGACACACCCATGCTTGATTTCACAGACGATACAGATGTTGCGATGGGAGGCTCATCAAACGAGAATTGGCACACTGGAATGCACATCGACGAAGACGGGCATCACGACCACACCACGTCGCAAACGGTGCTCGAGGTCGATATGGCTACATACGAAGAGACAACAGAGTACGAAATGCTGGACGAGTCCGTGCACCACGAACCTGTGGACGCAGAAGTCGTCGACGTTTCTTTTCACGAATCGCCGCAGCCATCGGTTATGGTGTCCGCACCATCCACAAATGATGCACATTCAGCTGCCACCCATGCTCAAAGTTCTTGGACAGAGAGCATCGAGGACATTCGTCCGCAAGAACTAAATACTATGGCCGTGAGTGAATCAGCGGCCGAGACGCATCCCTCTCTACCGGAGCGAACGACGATTACCGACCCCACGCCCTTTTCTGAAAGCGTTTCTTCCACGACGCCGTTCCCTCCTCAAGCTATCCAGCAATCCTCGCATGACTTAGGATCTGCTCCTACTCGCATTGCATCCCAACAACCGTCAGAATCGCACAATAATACCCCTGCCACTGAGGAGCCGCCGGTCACTGAGCACATCGAGAACGTCTCTTCGGCGGTACCACAATCTGACGAGGCTCATCGCGATAAGGTTGCTGCGGTAGACGCTTCGAATGAAACCTTGGATGCGCTGAAAGAACCCCAGTCCGAAGTTCCTGCACACGCTCCGACGCTCGTGCATGATTCGTCAGGGACTGATCACTCAGCTACAAATGGCGAATCTGTTTCCAATGTACCAGAGACAGAGAGTTACGTTGACCCACCGCCACCTATCCATTTGTCCCTACGCATAGGTACGGTCGAAGGAGATCAACCAGATTTTGTCATTTTCAATCCTCCCGAGTCATCATCCTCAACCGCAGATGAACCATTGGTTTTACTTCAGCATCTCCCTTCCCTTTATTATGAGCCCATATCTGCTGTATTCGAGGCGTTCCGCAGCGAGGAGTATTTTTCACATCTTCAGGAATTATCGGAAGCGGAAATGGCCATCAACGCGTATGACCTTCAACTAGTCATTTCTGAAGTATGTGTCATTTTTATTCTTCATGTTTTCGTATCTGATTTTGCTTTTTTGCCAGGACAATGTTTATGCTCGCGAGGTCTCACTACATGACCTTTTTGCGATGCATCATGGTGTAGGTTTACCAGGACATTTGCGGCTTTCTTTGCAATCAGTTGTCCCGAGGTTCATTACTCGTTATAACCAATTGCGAGACCAAATCACGAGTCTGACATTCGCGGACGCGCAACTGGTAGGAGAGTCAACTTCCCACGCGAGTTCGTTTAGTAAAATAGACAGTAAGACCAATTTACTTGGAGTTTCGTACTTCAGATCTAACGTTGTATGTGTAGAAGATTCTGGTCTTCCTCAAGATGACCCGAAAGGCGAATCCGCTGTCGAGCAAACGTCGCACGCATCGCAGTCCAAGGACGAAACGACATTAAGCGGCACTTTGACGAACGAAGCAGTCGACGCAGCAAAGACAGCAGCAGTGGACGGTCATGATGATGCTCATGGTGCAGACAAAGAAAACGAAGCGGACGATGACAACGCCCCCGTAGCAGAACTTTTGGGTCCTTCCGCTGAAGAATTAGCGCACTCAGCAAATGAGACTTCAGAGCAGATTGAGGCGGCCCAGAAAGCCGACGATGTTCAGACTGATTCGCTTCAAGATCTCGAAGAAGGGCTCGACGCAGATAATATTCATGACGCTTCAGAAGTTCGCGAGGGCGTAGACGATGAGCAGGATACAGAATACTTTGACGCTGTCGCTCCTGAAGCAGATGACGAAGAGGGTTACGTTGACGAAAATGCGAACGATGGCGTCGAGGGCACGGGTGTCACCAATGATGAAGACCCAACTTCTGTTACCTTGCACGACGAGGCGTCATTAGCGGACGGAGATGTTGTGGAGGAGAACACCTTCGACGAGGAAATAGTTCACGCTCAATCGCTATCGGCTTCTAGCTCGCATGCCACAAACGAAGATGATGTTGATGCAAATGCAGACGCAGATGCAGACGCAGACGCAGACGCGGAGTATGACCACGAACTTTACGAGGAGGAACAGACTGGTGAGTACATGGTCTCCAAATCACTCCCGGAACAAGCCATTGAAGTTCGAGTCGCTGTAGACCATTCTAGACACGAGGACACCGACGCACTAGCACAAGGTAATTACCACGAAGAGGACGACATAGGAGATGAGGAATTCGGTGAAGAAGATGTCGACAATGATGTAGAGTCGTCGGAGGATGGGACATTAGATGGTTCGAATCCTGAAATTTGGGACGCGGAACTCGAGTTGAATTTTGCTTACTCAGGCTCTTCGCCGACCGACGACGGGACGGAGTTAACGCCGAACACCTCGTTACCCGGAGATCAATCGACGTCCAGTGTGACCGTCAAGCTCTCAGGTACGCCATGTTCGCTCGCCGACCTCCTTTGTGGACCTTCATCTGATTACTCTGAAGACTCAACGAATCCTGATGTGGAAGAATTGACCGAGTATGATGAACAAGAACTCCATGTCAAGGACTTTGCATTTGCTCATAAAAACGGGTCAAAGAGGAGTCTTGATGATGCAGAATTGGAGGAAGAGGTGTCGCCACTGGACTCTCCCGGTTCGAAGCGGAGTCGCGTATTGTGATAAGTGGCAGCACGACGAACCGGACGTGTGGTGGACGTGGACGTATTTCTAACGAGCGATTATCAGGAGCAAGAAGCATCCAGCGAAGATACGAAAACAAAGGAAGGAACCTGTCCAAAGGAACCAAAAAAGGTCTAAGTGCAATTCACTTCAAGTTTTACTCTAATATTTCTCGCAAGTTTTTATGTTTTTCTTTTCACCCTTCCTTCCCCGCCAATCATCTTGCAACCGTGCACTTTTAAATTATCCTTGCAACGATCCTATTGCATTCGGACAATTATTTTGCTGACATTTCTAGCGTTGGTGGGTCCATTGGAAGTTTCACAAGCGGTGTTGAGGGTCGGTCTGTTGGAATAGCGAAAACTATTTTCAAGGAGCTGTAATACAGAATGGAAGTAAACATGTGTCCTCCTTACTGTATAAATCGTTCAATAGCTGCTTCTGTGTAACGCAAACATAGATATTTAAAATTGCTCTAGAGACCGATCCACGGATGTCGTGCGTGCGCGTCAACGTCCTTGACTCGAAACCATCATCTACTCATCATGACACACTTCAACGCGCTTCCTTCAAGGCTTTAGAAGCTCGATATCGTTGTTTTCAATGACTTTGTTCAGCTAGCACCTTCTTTAAACACCTGGATTCAACTGAGTCCTTCCACCTCTCGCGTCTGTCGGTCTGTCCTCACTGAATCTCCTACGCACTCGGACGCCAATTCGAACGCTATGGCAGACGCACACACGTCGAAATTATGCGTCCAGATAATATCTATGACGTTCGGACAGTTGGTCGCAGTGCTTACCCTCGGTTTTGTGGTATCGAATGACTCACTAATCGAATGAACTTCGACTAGAAAATTGCAAATGCGCTCATATCTCATGGACGATTGACGCTCCCTCAACTGGTCAAATACTGCAGTCTCCGCCCCCGGCTCATTCGCCTATGCGTCCTCATTCTAGTCCAGCACAATCTAGTTTGGCACGTCGAAAACGATGACGAAGGGGAAGTTTTGGAGTTCAATGTGGAAGAATGTATTTTGCGTCTGAGGTATGGTCGATTCGCGTGGCAGGCGGAACAGCAATTTGGTATTCCAGTGAGTACGCCAGAATTTTTCGTGTTGATTGACATTTGCTCATGAACTCGTAGGGGAAAGAGATTGTTTGCCTTATTCTTGATCATGGAAAGTTGAGGCCTCCAGATATTTTTACGAAACTTGCATTTACGGACAACGAAGGTGCGTCGAACTGACCCATCGGCCTGAAGCATGAGTTCTCATATATGTCGACAGAGAAAACCACGTACAACAAAACGTTACAAAAACTCATCGCTGCGGCATACCTCATCCCATCCACCATCCTCTCACATGCTTCTCCTCACGACAAGCTCATGCAGTATGAAGCGGAGGAAAAACGCAAGATTGACAACATTCCGACGGCTAAGGACCTTAGAGAGGCAATGGAGCGAGCTGATGCTCGGTTGAAGAGGGAACAGGAAGCTGCGCTGAAATTCGACGTGATGGTGCGTTAGCTTGAACATAATTCCCCTTCAAATTTCATTGATGCACGCTCTTGGAATCAGGAGGAAACCCATTTTCGCGTCAATGCTAGCAAGTTCAACATCCATCTGCGCAACAAGGTGTGTCGTGTCGTTAATCTTCTGCAAACACACTTCGTATTCATGCGGGTGCAGCTCATCGAAAATACCGTTCGAGAACGATACAACGATGCAGCAGCAGCAGTCATTCGGGCACTACTGAAGGCAACGGAGGCAAAGCAATTGTCGCTTTCGGACCCCCAGTCCGGTACGTTTGGAAGGTGATTCAATGTTCTATTGATCTTCTCTGACGATGGTATAGAGGCAACGTCTGTAGCAAATGTGTCAACTCAACTCCTAGATGATGATGACCTTGTGTCAGGCCTTGCATACCCCTCGGGCCAGAAGCCCTCCGCCATGACCGCCCTCAAAGATATCCTTGGAATTCTATCATCCTCGGACAATCCAACTCCCGTTGGACGCGCCAATTCGTTTGTTTCGTTTGGAGGATCCCAGACGTCAAAAGTATATGTAGAATATGAACTAATTTGCAGGCGACTTCGGCGACGAGTGTACGAAGCCGTGGTGAGGGACGCGCATGGGGATCCAGGGATTAGAGTCGTCCGCTTCTTGCTTGAGAACGGGAAAATGAGTGGTGACCAGGTGAGACGAGCTGTACATCCAATTTAATGATGTACCTGATGTATGTGCATATAGCTGGCCAAAGTCGCTATGATGACGGCAGAGGCAGTAAGGACACTGCTTACCTCAATGTCCGAGGATTCGTTGGTGAGCATACAAGAGGTACCGAAGGGTGCAGATCGGAATCCCCAACGAACATACTATTTGTGGTGTGTCTATTTGATTTTCTGCGCCACATCTCAAACCCGTTTGACATTTTGTGGTAGGTATGTCGATTTGACGAAAGCATATTCTGTTATCCTCGGGAAAATGTACAAGACCCTGTACAACATATCAGTCCGCAGAGAGGCGGAGGGGCATGAGCCTACAGTCAAGGCTGTCCTCGAAAAGTGCAAGCGAAGCGATGTTCAGGAGGACGACAGTCTATTAACTCGTATGGAAAAGGACGTGTTACAGGGCTGGCGGGAGAGGCGAAGAAAATTGTCTGTTCTAGAGATGCGAGTAGAGGAGACTGTATTCATTCTAAGGGATTTGGCAGTGCACGGCGTAGACGGGACGTAATGAAAAATGTGTGTTGCCTGGTCGTGATACTTGCTTTTGGTGTCTGCCACTGTCTGCGTGCGGCACTGCCTGTCATTGACGGCCATTATTTCAAGGAGCAACCATCATGACTCGCGCAACACAACATCTTTCTTTCAACTTACAACGATGCCAGCCGTAATCCACACCTCTTACGATATCGAGAATCCGCCTCCTCGCCTTGATCCATCTTGGACGCGGTTTGTGTGCATCTCGGACACGCATTCGACGATAACCGCCGTTCCGCCAGGAGATGTTCTACTCCATGGAGGCGATCTCAGCAGCTGGGGAACGTACAAGCAGTTGCGGAAGACTTTAGACTGGTTAATGACTTTGCCACACGAGCTGAAGGTGTACGTGAAGCGACTTTTTTTTGGTAAACAAAACAGAATAGCTGATCAAAATACAGAATTATCGCAGGAAACCACGACGTCAGTATAGAGCGCATTTCCTATCCGTGCTCTTCATCTAATTACTTTCTCGATTAGCATTGCCTGGATCTGGAATTGAAGAGTCAATCTTGGTTTGGAGGCCTTGACCCAGAGGTGTGTTCGCAAAGCAGGAACTACTCTTAGAGGGGACCAGACTTGACACGTATTCTCGTAGGACGTGGATCAGGCTTTGTCGTTCGTACGAAGTGACGACGTGAAAGCATCTGGCCTTGTCTACCTTGATCATGAATCCACAGCAATAACATCTTCTAACGGAGTCCAATGGACAGTTTACGGTTCTCCAGTGTGTACTTTCTACTTTGGATTCAGCCGTCCCTGATATACCATTCGTTGTCAAGGCTGCGCCAGTTTATGTGGAAGGAGCGTTCCAGTATTTCGACAGGAAAGAAGCTAAAGGTCTGCACCCGTATTTCTCTTTCCTCAACTCGAAATTCTTATGTGGCATTGAAGAGGAATGGGCACGGATACCAGATAACGTTGAAATCCTCATGACACATACACCACCTCATGGGATATTGGACCTCTCAAAGCGCGGAAAGCAAGCAGGCTGTAGGGAGCTAATGTCGAAACTTCAATCTTTGGAGAATTGCCGATTGCATGTCTTCGGTCACATTCATGAAGGATTTGGAGCTGAGATTAGAGAGATGAAGAAGGGTGAGAATAAATGGGAGACGGTGTTCGTGAACGCAGCTGTAGCGATGGGGAATCTACCCATTATAATAGACATGAAAAAAGATTGAAATCCAATGCGGATTTCTTTGTTTTCTTGTTCAAAGTCATTGAGGATGTGACACGGAAGTGACATATTAGGAAGTGACCCTCGTGACTGGCCAATGACCAGCGCCGACGCTTTGGAAGAGGGTGCGCTCACCTCTTGCTCTCTTACCTCCACTACGACGTTGCGCACGTTCAACAATGGCGCCATCCGTGAAGTTGAACACGACCCAGTTCAATATCCGATTACAAAAACTTTTGGACGCGTGGGACGTGAGTAAAGTCGCGTTTATTGAGATCTTGCTCTGTTTAACAGGACGCGGTCAGAACGCCAGCAAAAATGAAGAATACGAGGCGATAGCGGACTGCGATGGGCTGCTGCTGACGAATGGAGACCCTGCCAGCTCAGATGAGCCTATACGAAAGAGTGTTGCTCTGCAGGTGCGTCTACCATGACTCTACCTTGCGTCTCCGTCACTTTTTGACCGCTGCGTTGTTAGACATGGCTTTTGGGCTACGAGTTCCCTTCGACTATCTTCATCTTCCGAAAGGAAGACTTGACCTTCTTGACCTCTCAAACAAAAGGTAACGCGCTCTGCTCTTTCTATGAAGTCAATCTTGCTTAAACGCTCTCCTCAGCGAACATCCTCTCTCAGCTTAAGGCTGTCCCGACCGTTGTCCCAATCACCATTCTCACGCAAGCCAAGGCGAAAGATCCACCAACCGATGCCCTCCCTAAGGCTGTCGAGCTGTATTCTAAGCTCACTCGCGTCGGGGCGCTTGTGAAGGAGGAGGGTTCGGGGAAGCTTGTGGACGAATGGCGCAAGGCTGTTGACTCATCTAACACCAAACCAGAGCAAAAGGACATGGCGTCTGCGATATCGACGCTTCTAGCAGTGAAGGACGAAGAGGAGTTGGTGAGGCACATTGTTCGCGATCTGCGGCTTGGCGTCTTACGTGCTTTCAGAAATACACTCGGGTAGCTTGCAACTTGACTTCGACACTTCTGAACCACCATATCGCGCCTAAGCTGGAGACTATTCTCGACAGAGAGGCGAAAATCACGCATGAGGCATTCTCTGCGCAGATCGAAGCTCGACTCGGGTCCGGTGAGGGTGAAAACGCAAAAGGACCGGACATGAAGGTGTGGCAAAAGGGTCGAGGCCTGAACGAGGTGCGCCTATGTTGTTGTCATTGTCGCTTGCTGTTCTAATTACTGTGTGGACATTCAGGTCGATTGGGACTCCACCGAGTTCTGTTATGCACCAATTGTTCAATCCCGGGGTACAAGTACGGGTTACGATTTAAGGGCCAATGCCGAGTCGTCTATGGATATGATGGCGCACAAGGGTGTTCTCTTGGTTGCGGTGGGGATGCGCTACAAGGCTTATTGCTCGAACGTCGGGCGAACTTTCATTGTGGACCCCTCAAAGGTTATTCACGACCATGCATCCTTTTTCTAAGACATCCCTGACATATGCCTGACTAGGAACAAGAAGCTGTCTATGGGCTTTTATTCTCGTTGCAAGCGGAGTTGCTTAGCAAGCTGAAGGACGGCGCAGTGATTAAAGATGTTTATCACCATGCCGTGTCGTACATCAAGGAGAAGAAGCCAGAGCTTGAGAAACACTTCGTAAAAAACGCGGGCTTTGGGGTGCGCTCGGATTGAAATTTTGGTATAAATTTTCAGATTTAATTTGAATTGGTTTTTATCTTCAGACCGGGATGGAATTCCGTGACTCGACATACTTACTCTCGGGGAAAAACTCTCGCGTACTCAGATCCAACATGGTTATCAATTTGTCGCTTGGTTTCACTGATTTGGACGAGGGTGGGGGGAAAAAGTGAGTTGGATACTATTCGTCAAAGTTCGATTTCTAATAGCTCCTCTCAGATATTCCGTCCTACTCATCGACACCGTGAAGATCGACAACGAAAAAGGTATCTGTCTTACGGAAGGCGTGAAGCAGGCAAAGGATGTACTGTTCTTCATCAACACCCAGTCCGACGAGGAAGTCGACAAAGCGAAGTCGAAGTCGAAGAAACCCCCAGTTAAACCTCTGAATGGCACTGTCTCTCCGGCAAAGAACAAAGTCGCTGGAGGAAAGGTGCTGCGCAACAAGACTAGGAGCGCCGCCCAAGAAGATGTCATTTCGACAACAGCTGCGCGGATAGCGGAACACCAGCGTGAACTACATGCAGCTCGGCAACGAGACGGCCTCGCAAAGTATTCGGAGGAGGGATCAGGCTCTGGCAATAAGGAGGGTAAGTCCTGGAAGCGGTTTCAGAGTTACAAAGGAGAAGCCGGTTTGCCGAAGGAAATCGAGAGCATGCGGGTAAGGTTTAGTTGACATTCGAAGGACAATCGTCTGACATTTGATTCTTAGATATACGTCGATCGTAAAGCTCAATCCATTATACTCCCTGTGAATGGATTTGCGGTCCCGTTCCATATCAACGCAATCAAGAATGCGAGCAAAAACGACGAGGGCGAGTTCACTTTCCTCCGCATTAATTTCCAAAGTCCGGGGCAACTAGCGGGCAAGAAGGAGGACACGGTAGGTTTCCTTTTTGTTGATGTTACAGAATCCACTTCATAATGACGTCCCTCAGCCTTTTGAAGATCCCGATGCGACATTCATTCGTTCCTTGACGTATCGGTCAGCAGACAACCATCGTTTCGACACAGTCTTTCGACAAATAACGGAACTTAAGAAAGAAGTTACGAAACGTGAACAGCAGAAGAAGGAGATGGCCGACGTCATCGAACAAGACTCCCTTATGGAACTCAAAGGTCGACGACCTCATAAATTGCCTGAAGTCTTTGTCCGACCGGCAACGGATGGAAAACGCTTACCCGGGGAAGTCGAAATTCATCAGAATGGTCTTCGCTACCTGTCCATGGGCACACAAAAGATCGGTAAGATTTCAATTTCTTCGATGAAGGTCCATCAATTTATGATGATCTCCAGATATCCTGTTTACCAATATTAAACATCTCTTCTTCCAACCTTGTGACCATGAACTGCTTGTTATCATACATCTTCATCTAAAGTCGCCAATCATGATTGGCAAGAAAAAGGCGAAGGTAGGCGATCTTGGTTGCTCTCTTCAATGTTGTATCTGACTATCCATACAGGATATCCAATTCTATCGTGAAGCATCAGACGTTCAGTTTGATGAAACAGGAAATCGTAAACGAAAGTATAGATATGGAGATGAGGACGAAATTGAGCTTGAGCAACAAGAGCGAAAGCGCAGGCAAGCCTTGAATAAGGAGTTTAAACATTTCGCCGAGCGAATTGCCGAGGCGTCGACGTCTTCAGTAAGCGATATATAAAATCTGTTGCGAACTTAATACTGACGATTGGTAGACCGGTGACACCCTTGAAGCAGATATTCCTTTCCGAGAACTTGCGTTTGAAGGTGTTCCGTTCCGAACAAACGTCAAACTTCAACCAACGACCGAATGCCTTGTACATCTCTCCGACACACCGTTCCTTGTCGTCACTCTAGCGGAAATCGAGATTGCATCGCTAGAGCGCGTGCAATTCGGATTGAAACAGTTCGATATGGTTCTCATCTTCTCAGACTTCTTGCGACCTCCTTTGCAAATCAACTCAATCCCTAGCTCACAATTGGACGACGTGAAGAACTGGCTTGAGTAAATGATCTTCTCTCTCTAAGCTGTTATCGCTTCTGACTCACCTTTCAATCAGCTCTGTGGACATTCCTCTCAGCGAAGGCCCAGTAAACTTGAACTGGGGTCCTATTATGAAGACTGTCAACGAAAGTCCGTATGAATTCTTCCAACTTGGCGGGTGGAGTTTCTTGGGTCGAAACGGAGCAGAGGGCGTAAGTATTTTATTGTTTTGATTTCTTGTTTACTCATTAACCAATCTCTCTCAGAGTGACGCGTCAGACGCGTCCGACACGGAGTCTGAATTTGCCGCCGATACAGAAGAATTGGTGGAATCGAGTGAATCTGATGCTGGCAGCGAATTTGGTGACTCAGATGCTAGTGGCGACTCAGGTAGTGGATCTAGCTTCGATGATGATGACGAATCAGGTATGTCTTATCGCGGGGTGTTTCAATTTGTACTTGAATTCTTTTCAGGTGAAGACTGGGACGAGTTGGAGAGGAAAGCAGCGAAGTGTAAATCATATTATCTCGGATTTCCTTTCCAGATTCTGACGTTACTCGCAGCTGACAAGAAGAAGACGGAAATGAACGGCCATGGAGGATCTGACTCTGATGATTCCGACCGTCCGAAGAAAAAGAAAGCTCCTGCGAAGGGCAAGCCAAATGGCAAGGGCAAGCGATAACGTTCTCTGTCTGTCTTTATCTTATTTTCCCCTTCATCTTTACGATATGTTTTACATAAGAATCAATGTTCCCTGACATTCATTGTTGCTCAAATCTGCCTTCGTGCAAAGCGATTCCGTTGACCAGTACTCGTCATTTTTCCAGAGGGATGAACATACATAGGACGATAATTTAGATTGCTGAGGCACTACCCGACTCTTAACTATTCCCGAAGTTCCTACGCAACTTCAACCATCGAACTGTATTGACTGGCTTGGTTTGCCAGCGTTCGCGACGTCCGCGGCCACATCCTTGGTGAGTTTCGTTCTGTGATCGTCGTCAGTCGAAATTTTCCTTATACCTAAGCGAAATGACTGACTGTTCTGTAGCTAGGTCGGATGCAGCACTCGAGTCTCCCTGTGCCTGTTTGATCTGAAGAACAAGCACCTCCCCGGATAACTTCAGTACTTTGTTCTGCGCAAATCAACATTAGAAGAAGAAACCCATTGCAACATGATTTATCACCTTTATCTTCCCAACGTTGAGCGCGTCAGCAGCGGCTCCCGAGGCCGCGTCGATTGCCGAGTCGAAACTGAAGGAAAAAAGATGACTACGGATTGGAAATATTACGACGAGTCGACTAACGTGTCCTCTGCATCTACTGCAGCCTATACAATTCGCGGTCAGACCAGAGACTCATTGGAGGTAAGTGGAGATTTACCTTTGCCATTGTGTTAATGGCGTCAAGGTCGTCGGCGCTGACGGTGGCTAATCAAAATACCTCGGTAAGTATTCGCAGGTGGTATGGAAACTGGGACGCACATAAGTCTACGCCTGTGAAGTTGTCACTGAAAACGGCGTTCGCCTCCGCTTGAGCGTTGCCGCCAACACCATCAGAGATCTTTGAGAATCGAGGTGAGCCTTGAATTATACCAGGATAAACACCGAATGTTACAGACCTGGAAATCGTTGTAGGCCTGTTCGACGAACGCGCGCCTGCTCAACGCCTTGGGCACGGGCACGGGGATAGCGAACGACGAAATCGATAGCGAGCCCATCAGGACAAGCATCGTAGATGTCTTGAGGTTGAACAACATTTCGAGTGTGGCGACGATACGAGATATTGGAAAGAGAGAGCGAGTGCGAAGTGTCGAGTGCTACTGGATAAACGAAAGAGGGTTAGGTGACCGGCACCAAGAAAACGAAAAGGCAAGTGTTGAAGGAGGGAAGGGGAGGAACTTCAAGGACCTGAAGAAACTCAAACGCGCTCGTCTACGCGTTTTATACGGTGTGTAGCGTCTTGTTACCACTCGGTACCTTTCGCTCCGCATCCGGTAACGCAGCGTGAGAACCGCTCGAGCAGTTTCACTTTCACTCCTCGTTCGCAGAACGGTATAAGCAGCTCACATAAAATATGTTATAGATACTCATAGTGAGGTATAATCCTGATAAATTGGCCCTTACAAATTTCTCTTGGCGTGCAGGAACTGTTATTGCGAGCACAAACTCTTTCGATCACTTCGCTGACTCAGCCGGCACTTCGGCAAGCAGTGCCACCGGCAAGTCCCGAAACCGACCTTCGTTGATGTTTTCACGCCGCAAAAAATCGCAAAAAACTTGATCAAATATTTAAGCTGCAAAAACACTCCCAGAGACTGCTCCTATCGACTCTTTGACATTTACTTGTAGCGTTTAATGCGGTGATGCCAGGAGATTGCCTTAGAGCTTGTTTGGGAATCGTCCCACGCGTGTTAGCCGAGTGGTAACATGCAGCTATCAACGGCGGTTGAATCATATCTGTGGACTCTCGCTGATCTAGCGGAGTTTGAATATATATATAAGCGCAAACAAGTTATAACAATGTACAAACAAAGCTGTTCGCAGTGTAAAATCAATTCAGCACAATTCCCATGAGAGATATTCACTACACCAATGTATTTCCGAACAGTATTAGCAGCCTCCCAAAGAGATTCAGTACCTTTTTATCTACTAGTTGTCGAGAAATGACGATTTCCTCCTTTTTGGGCCGAAGGTTTGGATGTATTCTCACGGCATCTCAGCAGCCGTCTCCTCCTCGATCTTTGCTCTTTCTACAGCACAGAATCCATAGGAATAGAGCAGGGAGCACATTAAAGAGCTGTTAAACTCTGTATTGACAGATATCTGAAAATTTGAAGCCGAAATATCCACTCATTTTCCATGAATATGCTAATAGATACTCAAAAGGTGGCTATATGCGTGCTCGAACGCTTTGTTTGGGGTGCCCGCGCGCTTGCGCGCGGAGGAAATTTGTATTTTGTGAAGAGAAAAAGACAAAAAAGATCGTTAAATAGTTTTAAGTATGGTATATGCGGCATTTCGATGTTGCACGGCGAATTCCAGACCGTTTCTGACCTGGTTGCACGGTCTGTCACCGATTTTGGCGCGCTTGCGCGCCCGCCCCGACGCAGAAATTGCATTTTACATGGCATATTGGGGGCCTCTGGGCTCTAAAGTACATGATTTGAACTTACAATTGCTAAATTACCACTGTCCTCCTAACAGAAACCAATTTCTCTCCCCCCCCTCCAATTAATTAATTAATTAATTTTGTCGCTGACCAAGAACTCCACAGATATAATTCTACAGCCCTATCAACTCCGTTTTATACGTTTTCACGATAATTTTAGGTTCGAGCGTCGATCCGTCTCCTGGAGACCACCCCGGGAGCAGTACTCCCACAACCGGCTGCCGATTCTCCGCCGTCTCACAGCAGACACAAGGATGCTCGATGCGAAATGAGCGGACGGGATTCGCGGAGTGCAACTGCCTGATTTTGCTTGATGGGGATTTGTGAAAGCGTTACTGGGAGGCCTCAAGAGGACGTGTCTTTCGACTGATGGAAGTTTCGAAAGGCAACTTCATGCCTTGGTCATGGGACCTTTTCGGTGACGACGGACTCGAGGTGCGCTTCAAGAATCGAGCGTGTTGGCGCATCGGAGTCATATCTCTCTAGGTACGAGATATGGGAGAAGGACATAGTTCAAGTCAACGAGCAAGCAATTTCAATATCGGACGCGCACCCAACGGGTTCAAGAGTTTCGAGTGCACTATCGCGATAAGGTGCCACAATTGACTGCGCAAGAGTTCCTTTGGTTCCTCTTGCTCAAAATTTGGAAAATAAGTTGACGCATGCGAGAGCTTCAACTTCATTCGATGGTTCGCCAAATCCCAGGTTCTGGAGTTGTCTTGGCTTTATTTTTCTCTCGAAACCATCGGATGGCCGGCTAAAGAGCTTTGTCTGTTGCCCCTTGTTGCCGAAAAGTCGTTGCGATTCTCGTGAAAACGCAGATCTACCAAATAGCAACCGGTTGATGGAGCTTGGATGAATGAATTCGATAAAAATCCATTTGGACTCTCATACCTCTCTCATATCAAGGCGAAACCATGGTAGCGTATCAACAGGGTACCTTGAGATTGTTCGATGATGCTCATACTAGAAATTGCCGTTGTCGGAAGAAATAGACGGGACCTGAGAGGATTGGAGGGAGAACCGGAGGTTTTTGCAGGAAAATATTTTTTCTTACGTAATTAAATTTGTCGGCGCGTTTGTCCTCGAGCTTCGTCGACAAGCTCTTCAACGCCAACGATGAAACCCTCACTTGTTCGTTGCTGGACACTCCTTACTCGCGATGCTATACCCAAGCAACATTTGGAGAAGATTCGCCCATCATTGTTGACCGCGAAGGAGCGACAACATACACCCACTCTCATCGACCACCTCACCGCGCGGAAAGCAAAGCGAGACGCCAAGGTCGCTGAAGCAGCGAACAAGGAGGGGGGTGTACGGATTGCGCCACGTTCATGGCCGTCAAATCTGAGGATAGAACCTGTCATTTCACGGTCGGCATTCTCGGAGGTCGCGAAGGAACATCGGAGAGCTCTGAAGGAGTCGTTGAAGGAACGATAGCGGAAATTTGGTAAATGCTTTGCAAGGTTTACATTCTGTACAACTAACTCAAGCTTTCTGCATTGTAATGCTCAGGTTTCACAACCCGTGTATCTCTTCCTCGTTCGACCAAGGAAGAGCTGGACGAACCCCCAAGCGATTTCAAGCTCGCGCACAGAAAGCACAATCATACATAAAAGTACACGTACTAATCAAACATGATATGGGAGGCAAAGGACAAGTGTGTACTACAGAATCTATTCAGAGGCAACCTTCTGTCGCCCCTCTTGTACGATCCTTTCTATGATTTTGCTGAATCTATCGGGATGTTGCAGTTGGATCGCATGACCAGTCCCCTCCCATATCACATACTCCGCCTCCGGCATATTCTCCTTCAGGTATTTGCTACACTCAGGACGTACAAGATTGTCGTCGTCTCCTGTCAAAATAAGAACCTTCGGTATTGACGAAGAAATTCGGCGAAGCTTTTCAGGAGAAACGTTGTGCGTTAGGCCGGCGTACATCTGGGACATGGCGCCCATCTGTTGCTGCGTACGAGTTATTGCAACCCGTTTCTTGTAGTTCTGCTCAATCACGAGTGAACACTGAACAGAGTAAAGAGTCCGAGTAAGTAAGTCAACGTACCTCCTCCTGAACCTCACGATTTGTACGTCCACTAGCGTCACCATCCGCCTTTGCATTCAGCCATGCCTGAGGAAACAGAGTGTCCAATGCGTGCGGTATTCTCTTCTCGGGTTCTTTAATCGTGAAGGTTCTACACGATAATACGGTCAACGCCTCAAGCTGAGTTGTACAACAGACACCCATTCACCTCATAAGACCCGTGAATCCCTTCCACTGTCGCATAATGTTAAAAGAGACATTCAAAAGTGTGAACCCCAGACGTACGGGCGGTAAGTTCGACCATGGCAGGCCGCCAGCAGTCGTAACACCAAGAGAAAGAGAGACGATACGTTCTGGTATTCTGGTAGCAATTTCCATAGCAATCATTCCTCCAAGACTTCCGCCAACGATGTGGATATCGCGCTTCGCAGTCCAGCCTATGTAGTTCAGCAGAGTGATCGTATCCTCTGCCATTTCTGACGTTCTGAGAGCGCAGTCAGAAAAGCTACACTGTCAATATAGCCCATTACGATACTCACCTGTAAGGCCCCACGGGTGTTCCACTATTCCCTACGCCTCTATTATCAAAGACAAGGACCGAAAACCTGTCTGAACGTCCGAAATGCTCGACTTGGTGTTCCCAGTTGAACGAGGAGGCGTTCATCCTTTACTCCGAGTCAAAAGCCGTATAGAACTAGAAATACATCGAGATTTCTTACCCGTATATGAGCAGAAGCTTCTCTGTCCCCGTTCCGTGCAGCTCATAGTAGAGGGAATGGCTCTCAAGAGGGTCCTGGTCCTGTCCACGTATTTTGGTCACTGGACATAAACCCTTCTTGACGCAAGTCGTCGGGTCGAAGATGGTGTTGAGTTCACTCTCTGGGACTTCTTCTGCCATTTCGTCACCGTTTCAAACCTTGTGTCTAAGAGAATAGTACCCGACGAGCACAGTCGTGATCAACGGCAGGATGGGGGCAGGAGGAGGAGGATGGCCCTGGCGCAGTTTGACAGCATGACACGTGAAAACGCGTCGAGATGATCGCGTGCGTCTATTTCGTCCTTCGACTCTGACCACCATCTCGACGCGTCGGTCGTCGTTGAATTTTTCGTCTGGCCTCAAGTCGGCCGTAAGGGATGGCAAAGCGGAAAACAACACAAGTTGATTCGGACGACCTGGACAACGCGAGCGACTGTGGAGTTACAGGAAGTAATGTTGAAGCTGGCCCCTCGTCGAGCAAGAAACAACGAGGGACAGCGACGAATGCGAAGAAGGGCAAAGGCAAAAAGAAAGCATTGAATCAGTCTACAGATGAGTGGCCGGAATATTTTAAAAGCGTGAGCTCCTGAGTGCTTGGTCTCCCTTCGTTCGTTCACGGTGCTCTTAGCTTTTCAAGGTATGCTCGTCCTTCAGACTAAAGTGCACGCTCATGAAGCTATATTGGACTCAGATCTATAAGGTACGTAATCTTTAAAATTTAGAGTTCTTCATCTGATCTAGTGTCAGTCTTTTAATACCGTTCTGGCGTTCTGCTCTTCTCGGAAACACCTAGCGGTGACCTTTCCAACAGTCCGCTCATCCGTTGAGGCAATACTTAAACAGTGAGAAACCATTGAATCCCCTAAGAAATATCACTCTTAAGTCGATTCTTGAGACCTCTCCAACTCAACAAAGTCGCAGAGATAAAGTACTCCAACTCAAATACTGAAAGTTTGCCCTTCCTAACGATCGTACTTTAGGACAATTCTTCCTGACCTTCTTCGTTTCGCGTATATACTGCAAGATGATCTTCGAGTGAACGATGCTTCCCCCGAGAAAGGTCGAGCGGATCCTGGTTTCGAACGGTTCATGCAAGGAAACAGCGACGAGCAAGGTTCAGCACGCGAAAATGAACACGTTCTCGTCCTAGACTTCGTCAGCCATACTGCAGGTAAAACGTCGGATTCGCAAGCGTTAGTCTGAAATACCATGGATATTGAGAGTCGCTCGCTTTCTTACTTTGGAGTACTCAAGTTTCCAGTTGCCACCTGCTCTAACACCTGCACAGGTGACAAAATTGATTGAAAGACGAAATGAACGATTTGTGGAGGCCGTGAATGAGTCTGTCGCAGTTGTTACTTCTCATTTAGCGATTGACCACTTTCCCCAGATTAATCAACGCAACTCCATCTGGAGAAGATCCTGTTCAAGTGCTTCAAGCCGCAGCTCGCGACCACGTACCTATCAACCCTACTGCAGTTGACGTCTTGGACGAACAGGGACCACAGACAATACCGAATTCGAACGAAAGAGCCTCTATTGAGGAGCTCATAGAAGATATCAAGCTGTCTAATCTATACCGAGATCAAATTGTAGACAGACGAATATTTCCAGCCAAGGAGGCTCGTCTCGGTAAGTAGTAATTGAGAAGCCGTTCTGACTCGCTGTGAAAATAGACTCCAACAGGTCAGGTCTCACAGCCGCTTTCCGATGCAATTATGGACGCGCTCAGACAGTCCAGGAAGATCACGGAGTTCTACATTCACCAAAGCAGGGCCATAGATGCGATTCGCCAGGGTAAACACGTTATTGTATCGACGAGTACGGCGTCTGGAAAGAGTGTCATTTATCAAGTCAGTGCTCCTCTCTTCCGGCGATTTAGTTGCTGACGATCTAAATGAAAGGTACCCGTCTTGAATTTCTTGGAAGAGTCCCATGAATCCACTGCCATTTTTATTTATCCTACGAAGGTTTGTACTCTCTCGAGTCTCTAATAGATCTTGGTCTCTCACTGAAAAACGGGCTCTGTAGGCTCTAGCTCAAGATCAGAGGATAGCACTCGAACAATTGTTATGGTCTTGTGAAGGCCTGACTGATATCCAGGTGTTTTCGACATCATTACCTGACAATGCTATATCTCATTCACGTAAAGGTGGCCAACTATGACGGTGATACATCCAAGGACGCACGTCTAGGTGCGGCTCCAGACTTTGCGACTTCGAGAGCAGAGTTAATGGTCCTATAGGGATTCGAGAGTCGGCTTCAGTGATATTCACGAACTTCGTGAGTGAAATTTTGAATGTCTAGTGCTCTCGTGCATGTAACGGGTCACGAAACTAGGATATGCTCCACATGTCGATCCTCCCTCATGAGGAGCAATGGAGGAAGTACGCTCGACAGATCATTTCTCCTTCGGTGGCCTTTATTAATAAATCGTGATAGATTCTTCAGGAATCTGAAGTTGGTAGCTGTCGATGAATTGCATTACTACACGGGCGTGTTCGGCAGGTGATTTTCGAAGTTGAAATTCAAGGTGTCAAGTCGTTCACAATCTTTTCCTTCGCATAGTCATGTGGCATATATCATCCGTCGTCTACGGCGACTATGTGCTGCTGTTGGCAGTAAGTGATTGACGTCTACATAACCCACCATCTTGACATAACCATTTTGCAGACACCAAAGTAACGTTTGTTTCATGTAGTGCAACTATCGCCAACCCAGGAAGACATATGCGCGATATCTTCGGTGTTGAGGTTCGTATGCTTGACGTCAGCTAAGGCATACATTTACTGTTTCTTGCTTCTATTCCTAGGACGTGGAAGTTATCACAGACGATGGGGCACCGTCCGGGCGCAAGGATTTCTTGATATGGAACCCTCCCTTCAACGATCCCCTCGACCCCCGAAACGGACGTAGAAGCCCCATGAGTGAAGCTACTCGACTCATGAGATTTCTGATGAAGAGGGGTGTTCGATGCATATTGTTTTGCAAGGTATCCATTGAAGCCGATTGATAAAACTCACATCTGACTCTTAGGAGTAGATTAGGAAGATATGCGAGCAGGTATGTTAATCGAAAACTGAAACGCATTGGCAACCGACATGTGCAAACAGGCGATGAAGATGCTCCGTACAGACCTCACAGGCGAGGGGCGTATCGACATCTTAGATCGAGTGAAGGCGTATCGAGGAGGTGAGTATATGCTTTCAGTTAAACGAACAAAAATAAATACGTGTACGGACAAGGATATTCTAGAGAGGTAAGGGGGCTTATATGCGTTAAGAATTACATTTTTGAAACAATCAAATGCAGGACCGTAGGAAAATAGAGCAAGACGCATTCTCCGGTAATTTGCTAGGGATCGTTGCAACGAACGCACTTGAGCTCGGTGTGGATATTGGAGTGCTAGACGCCGTGATTATGCTCGGATATCCATTTGGATTAGCAAGCTTGGTGTGTGACGTATACTGAGCGTTTTGCCTTTCATGACTCACCGGAAAACAAGAGGCAACAAGCTGGTAGAGCCGGAAGACGGTCACGCGATGCTCTCGCCGTCCTTGTCGCGGAGACGTTTGCGCTCGATCAGTATTATGTTCAAAATCCAAATGAACTCCACGACAGAGCTATTGACGAACTCTTTGTCGACCTGGATAGCAAGATAATCCTCGAGGCGCATTTACATTGTGCAGCTTTTGAAATGCCTTTATCTGCGGCGGATGTATCGTACTTCGGACCATCCATGATTGATATCTGCAACGCGCAGTTGAAGAAAGATGAGGATAATTGGTATGGAGTTTATTACAATGGGTATCAGCCTTTTCATCCTTCATCCACAGGTATCACCCAAATCCGAAGTTCTTGCCATTTCCGAGCCAACATGTTTCAATACGAGGAATTCAGGAGGAAACATACTGCGTTATCGACGTCACGAGAATGGATAGACCGAAGCTACTTGAAGAAATTGAATTTCATAGAGCTTTGTTTGAGACGTATGAAGGCGCAGTGGTAAGTAGTTGCGCCGTGAAATCTGTCCTAGCAATGGTTCACGATCTTGCAGTTTATTCACCAAGGCGAAAGTTACCTCGTAAGCTGAAATTTCTACTGCGAAAGCGATGAAGTTCTCTGATCTCCGCTCCACCAGGTCAACGATGTGAGCCACAACTCTAAAACCGCCAATCTCATCAAAACGAATGTTAATTGGGTTACAAAACCCCGGTAAGTTCGACATCGACTAGCATATAGCCACGAAGCTAATTCGGACTTCTTAGTGATTTCACGTACGCGATCATAAGCACTTTGGCTGGATTCAAATATATGCCGTTTAACTTGAATTTAGCGACGTGGATGCCGTTCAAACACGGAGGATCAGAGAGATAAAAGGGTCCCCTCATCGAGCGTATTACGGCCGTGAGTGCAAGACCATAAATATCTTAACTAGCTTGAGCTTGAACCACGCATTACAGAAATCGATCTGAAAACCATCATTTTTGGTGAGCTTTTACGAGTGCCAGCTAATGCACCATGTAATGAACCCATTCATCGTCCGTCTACCCAGGTTATTACAAAATACGGTGCGTCACTTCCCCCCACGCTTGCTGATGAGAGCGTCTGGAAATTGAGCATAGAGAGGGTACTATACTCGACAAGGTCGACATGGAAACATTGCCATTCGAAAGAACTACGACCGGATTTTGGATTGACGTTCCAAGGTCCGTACTGGAGTTCTTCAGTGCAAAACGATTGAACCCTGCCGTAAATGTCGCTTCGAAAATTTTCAAATGGCTCTCATTTAAACATTGCTTCACAGGAAGCCATCCATGCCGCCGAGCACGCATTTCTCAATCAATTTCCATTGCAAGCGGACGTCAGAACAGAGTGCAAGGTTGCCATAAAAGAATATAAGACTGAACAGTCTTCAAGGCAGAGGCCGGCGCGGTTTGTACCATTTCTTTCGCCTTGGAATGCATCGAGCACTGAGCGAGAACAACATGTCAGGCTAATCTTCTATGATTCAGCCGGTACGCAAGGATCAATTGCCGCGAAAGCGTTTGACCATGGTGAGATGGTAAAGATATGTTGGCGACGTCTTTGACCTTTGTTTCCAGTGTCTGATATATTATATGCCGCGTTTGAAGCCATTGAATCATGCGCATGCGAAGACGGATGCGCGAAATGTGAGTGCATCGGAAAGATTTAAAGTAGATACCTTATGCTCCACAGGTATCATTAGCTCGTATTGCAAGGAGAACAACGAGGTTGCATCAAAACTGGGTGCACAAGTTCTTCTGAGGGGAGTCTTGGGTCTCCCCATCGATGCCGACGCAATACCTGAGCAGGAAGACGGTAGCTTCACGGTTACTATCGTGGAGGCACAGACAGTCCGAGCGGTGGAAGGCGTCGAGGTGGAACTCTATATTGACGGGCCGTAATCGAGGATGTGTGCATGATGGGTCAAGATTATACAACAGGGTAACTTACAAAGTCTGCAGCATCCAGCTGGCACAAAACAATTCCAGTGTGATAATTTAGTCGTCTAAGAGCAATTCTTGTGTATCAATTTTACAAGAGGGGGTCGAAGTCGCCCCAATCCGCCTGGGTGGGTTTCTTGTTTGTCGGTGCGGCCCAAGTTTGTGTGGGCTGAAGAGGCGCCGAGAAGTTCTGCAGCATCTGTGGAGGCATGACAGGTTGTAGTAATTGAGACGGCTGGGCCATCGGTGCCGTTGGAGGGAGTGTTATATTGTAATTCGGTTTGCCTGGAGGCGCAGAGGTTGGCGTGGTGACTGGCTGAGTCATATGGATACTATTGGGTTGCAAAGGTGTGTTCGATAACGTGGGCGTTGACGGAGTGAGCATTGACATCGAACCGAACGAGGCCTGTCGCAATTGAGATAAAGGAGGAGACGTCCTTGTTTGCGACGGCCCGGAAAGGGACGGAAGCCGCGCTGACGAGGAAGCTGCGAGAGGAGGCGGAAGTCCTCGTGGGCTCGAAGGCAGAGATTGTGTAGCGAACGTCGGCGCGGGAGATGTGTTTTGGATTCCAGGACTAGGTACCTTTAAAGACGCGTTGAGATATAGTTATCGACGAAGGAAAGAAGAACGAACGTCAGAATTGAGAAGGCTTCCCCATACATCATCCTGCCAGTCCTTGCCATTTTCGAATACAGCGTCCGGCTTCACAGCAGTAGTGTTAGCACCTGCAACCAGGCTTTGGAAGTCCATAGCCGACGACGGAGCTGATAATCCATTCAATGCACCTCCTCCTGAAGCTATGGCCGACTTGTCCTCGATTCGATGCGAGTCTCGCAGATGCTGCAGGTGCTCTCTCTCCACTCGGTCACTTAGCTTTTTTATGACCGCCATAAAGTTTTGAAATTGCTGAACATTCAACACTGGAATTATTTAAGCTATCTCACAGGATCTCATACAGGGAAGGACTCACAAGGACCTATAGACAGCGCCCACAGTTGAGGCAGGACAAGCGTCGCTACTGCTTCCCTGTCAACTTTGAGACCCATCGCCTCTTGGACAGCCAGAGTCGCAGTCTGATAAGATTTCGGTCAACTCGTACCTTACGATTCAATGTGCAGAACACCGACCATGACAGACGGTTCCTTCGTCCTGATTCTCGACAGCAGTGGGACCAATTTTTGAGTTAGACTCGTCTAAAGACCAAAATGAGAAACGAATGCGAAAATAAGAATAGCGTCGCCATACCTGATCCAGCGTTTTCACCATGGCTAAAAATGTTTGCAGGGTCGATACCTTCACTGACAAATTTGTGGTCTTCGTGAAGACAAGCTTCAATCCGCCAATCGATCAGAGCGAGTAAATTTTAGAGAAACAGTTGGGCCTTACAGCAACCCGGGGAAAAAGAACCCCTTGAACTTCGGCATAGTCAATCGATTCGCAAAGGTCAGGAACGACCCGTAAAGCTCTTTCTTGTACCTTCACGTTTCGTTTCGTCAGCGTGTTCGCCATCATGACAAGGTATCTAAACTTACCACAGCATGTTCTGATTCTAAAGCGTTGTAAACAAGAGGAAGAACGTCTGAACCGGCAATTTGATAAAATCGTTAGCTTCGCAGTTCCGCAATAGTTCAGAAGAATGGCACAACACACGCTCGCGGAAAACTGCCTTATCGCTCTTTGCTTGCAGGAGATTGAGGTTATCCAGGAGGGTTAACATATTCTGCGGAGGTTCCTTGACCGCAAATAAGGGCTTGAGGCTTGGCAAAACAAGTGATCCGAACTGAGTTGGTGAAAGTATCTGCGCGATGGCGAATACATTCGGTAGTATGTATGGCAAGAGGTGGGTATCTTTCATCTGTACCGATATCAAACGTTTGAGTCACAAGGTCAAATCATGAAACAACTGATCATACGCACTTCCTCCACCAGGGACGGGAGTATCTTTCGTATCCTCAGGCCTTCAGAGAATCGATCCAACACGCCCGTCAGGCCCTTCATGAATGATATCTTCTCCTCGCGAGACTTCGACGCAAATGTCGAACGATCCAAAAAATTCAAAGTGGAGATAGATAGCGAAGAGAAAAATCCGTGAGACGGCAAGGAGGAGGGAGTCGGCCGGTCATTTGGATTGCGCGCGAGGAGCGCTTCTACTAGGACTGCGAAATCCAACGATGAAAAAGAGAAGGACTGCGCAGAGGATGTCATTCACTTACCCTTTAATTCCGGGTCTCCGCGCTCCAGGCCTTGAAGTCTCTTCCCCACATTATCGCGAAGAGTTGCAGCACTGTGTCGGTTTCTGTAAGGCGGGTCACCCTTGTTGTGCACTGAATAGATCAGACATCCAAGGGAGTACATGTCGGACGCCGGGACGAGTTTCTCCTCAAGAACATATTCGGGGGCTGCATACGCCAGAGTTTTGACACTGATGCCTTGGACAGAAGTCTAGGACACGTACCTAAGTAATCGAACGATCGCTGGATGTATCCAGGTAAATGGCTATCGTATATGGGAGGATGCCATCCAGAGGGTGTACTGTCAGTTCCTGCCATTTGCACCGTCAAACTGAGGCCGCCCAATTTCCAGTCTCCCTTGAAACAGTCAGAGTGCGAAGCCGGACGCGTGACAAAGAATCGTACTCACAGACGAATTTATCAATATGCAATCCGGCCGTAAGTTGGAGTGGATAAGCCGTGCGGAGGTGTGTAAGAAGGAAAGACCTTTGCATATCTGCAAAATGCCTTTACGAATCTGAAATAACGGGTGAAACGCCATTGCATTGCTGAAGAGCCTGGTGACGTACCTCCACTTCGTCTAATTCAATTGTTGCAGTAGATCGAGGAGAGTTAGGGGTTGCGAGATAAAGAGAGAACAACAGAGGTTCTGTAGCGAATATAAGTTCGGACCTCGTCTCTTCTAACGGTTCGACCATCTCTGCATAATTTGATGAGCATCTTCCTGTCATGAAAACGAGAGAGAAACGAACACACCCAAAACACTTGGGTGTCTTAAACGGCTCAATGCAGACGTCTGTAGGTTGCAAGAATTAGTTATAATCTCTTCGACCAGCGATATTCTCGTGCACACCTCTGCCTTCAACGTTTCAATGACCTTCTCCTTTCCCTGTGCCGACACCCTCTCCATCTCCGACGCACGCTTGTCGAACGACCATACTGACACGCGTTTTTGCGTGACTTTGTGTGTTCCCGACTGGACTTTCCATAGGCCGACGTGAAAAGCTGGCGTAAGAGGAGCAGATGGTAGTGCTCCCTGCGCGTTGGAGGAGGGACCAGGGGTGGATGAGCGACTCCCGCTGCTGATCCCCGGAGACGTGTTTCCAATGTTGTAGTTCTGCGAGATGTTGGTCCTCGAGAAGAACGAGGATGCTGCCGCTAACATGGCGTTTTAAGTGCGATTATAGCAGAATTGTTTAGAGAGATTTCGCGAAGTCGGTGATCGTGGCTGAACGAGAACGCCTCGCCTCTCGTGGCATAGTAGGACCCTGAGCCGACGCGTGAAGCCGCGCTTGAAGCCAGGTTGGAGTCCAAAACTCTCTTTTACAAGTTCAAGAAACATATGATTTACAGATCAAAGTCAAGGTATATACAATGAAATGGTATGCCTGTGCATTACAAGAATATCAATCGTTAGGATAGAACTGACGAAGTAATTTAGAAGGACACACTGTCACACAGTCTAATGACTCTAATCATTCAAGGACAGATCAAGAACAAAAAATAATACTCTCATCGGATTGCAGCATAAGACGACATCGCAGAGGAGATGTTGGACAATTGTCTGCCAAGGCCGAGATCGTCCGGGTTTTGTGACAGGAGACCCGCTGCAGGGCTCGGAGTACCGCCCATCGTTATAATCTCGTGTTCCGAGCTGTCGAAAGCGTCGGTGCAAAGTTCGATGTCCTGCTCCAAAATGAAGCTTGGAATGTGCGCCGCGACCGTCGATGGCGGATTGACGTTTACGCGTATTAGATACTGGCTATGATCTAAGTACTCGAATCAGAGAGGATGTTTCTAGGCTTACCTGCTGCTCTGCGACGTTTGCAACCCTCCAAGACGCCAAAATGGAGTTTACAGCGGACCTGAGATCGCCATATAGGACGACAATTCCTTCGTGCGAGTCGTCGGTCCTGTGGATATCTGCATTGCCGATGGGCGAGTCATACTTGCTACCCATTTTCCCGTTGTTAATCCACAAGCGAGTCCGTTTCACGAGTTGTATCTTGACGGATGGCTTCAGTAGCTTAGAAATCGCTGGTGCGTGCGGAGACACAATGCTTAAAGCGAACGAAATTGCCTCGTCAGAAGCGAAGGATTGGGTAGAGGGCAAAGAAAGCTAAGTACCAGTAAATATTAATATTTCTTTCTGAATGCATGCGAGTAAAATCCACTCACAAAAACAGCGGGCGAACGGCTTTTAGAGTGACAAGGAGTATCCTTCCTCCACGTCGGTTCCAACTCTATGACACGGACGTGGCCTGGATTCGGGCTACTGACCGACAGTGCAGCAAGGTTGACCGTGGGCTCTGGGATAGTTTGAAGAGACGGTCCTGTCGCGAAGTTTCGTGGAAAGTACAAAATTGGAACCTTTAAGCTGAAATGGACGTCTTTAGACGGTGTATAAATTTGCGACACCCAAAGGACTC
This sequence comes from Schizopora paradoxa, assembly GCA_001020605.1. Classification (NCBI taxonomy): domain Eukaryota; kingdom Fungi; phylum Basidiomycota; class Agaricomycetes; order Hymenochaetales; family Schizoporaceae; genus Schizopora; species Schizopora paradoxa. The sequence continues at coordinate 52,451 of KQ086027.1, forward strand.
TTACCTATCATTTCGTCGGAAACCCTTCCGCACAACTGACAATTTCAGTGCGTATTTAATTTCGCCTGTGACGCCAGGGAGGTACGTTGTAAGACTGGGTGGAAGTCGACTCTGCCTTCCAAGAGCATAAGCCGGAATCGGGATGGCAAAGGCCAATGTCGGTTCCCATCCGCCAGCCGCCGACGGGAGCAGACTTGAAGTAACGGACGCGATCTGTGTCGTCGCAGCGCCCGAAACGAGGCCTCGTTCTGTAAACGTTGTGATGACCTTGCCCTCGAACTGCCGTTCACCGAAACCACGGTTAGGAGAAGCGCAATACATGAGGTGATAATTTTATCACCTTGAGGGCAATTGATGCGATGGACTTGAGGTCTCCTGAAAGGCATACGCGGCCTTCAATGACGCCGTTGCTTCCAAAGGACGGGACACTTGTTCCCCAAATTTTCGGTCCCAGGTTCAGCTCCAAATTCTTGCAGTTATAAACATACTCATGACTAGAGATGTTTGGAGAATCCGCGAGAGTCTGAGTGTCAATCACCAACTCGGTTCTAGCAGCGGTTGGAGAATACTGCGGAGAGGGGTGAGATCGCGACGATCCCGCGTTCGAAATGTACGAGTCACGACGGATCGTCGAGGAGGATGACCCCGCCGTGAATGAGTACGAAGGTGGCTGATCAGCGTGGGCGGGTGGCATTATAACTATAGCCATTCGACTTGCTAGAAGGAGCTTTGAGTGCAGAAATCGAAGCGAACCCCGCGTCTTCGTCCTTTATACGTTGCGGAGACAAGCTTGTATCCCGGTCATTAAGTGGAAGAACATACGCCAGGACGCTGCGCAGCGTTGGTCGAGTCATTTGGAGTCCAACGTGTATTTCAATTGAATGATGCGACATTTGTCTGAGTAAGCTCTCCAAGGCGACATCAACCGAGTACTTCCAATTGGACTTGCGCTCTTGTTGTTCCTGACGTATCGGATTCTCGACGCCGACACGAAAGGCGCCCTAACTTTATCTTCCAACATCTCTGCTGTAAAACGCTTTCAATTCACTTGAAAAATCTTCAAGATTCGAAGAGAAGCAACTGACCGTCGAGGAGGAAGCCAAACGCAAAATGGTGGTGGTGGTTGGAGGCAAAGAACGTTGAAGCGATAGTCGGCTGCTTCCGGCAGTAAGCGCTGCAATCTGATAAGATTAGATAAAATTTACCTCCGTTGATCGCAGTGCAAGCAAGTCCCCGATTCGGCCTCTTCCTTTGACATCCATGTCGATCACTGCTTTGGGCTATTTTCCTCCTTTCTTGCGGGCCATCCTTTCTGGACGTGCTTGGAGCGATGCGAGGGTTTTTTCGTAGCTTCAAGCGATGGGTGTTGGTGGAATGCGACTCGAATCCACTGCCAGCGATAACTGTGGTCGTACTGACTCTCGTCGTTACAGCCTTTTTGTCAGGTCATTTCATCGCGAGGCGGCGTTCCGACCTTTGAGGATCTGTCAATCGTTCTGGAGATGACTCTTCTCCTGGGTCGTCGCGTTCTTGTTACAAACGTACGGCTCGTAGTCACTTGAATCTGGGTATGAACCATTTGCACTGGTCAAGCCATCGCCGAATCGGAGCCAGTCATAGTTGACGTGGATGAACATATTTTTCGTAGTGAGTAAACTCATTACTTCGTAAAGCGAATAGATTCGCCATGCAGCTTGAAGTTCATCCACTTCGTATCCCGCCAAAGCGATGTAGTCCACGTGGCCCGAGAAGCCTGGAAGAATACGCCATACTTTCACGATAGCGCGTAATCTCGACCGTTGTGGAGGGAGGAGGTGCGTCAGTTAGCTCCAGTAAAACGCTGTTGCCACCTAATGCCAGTAACTCTCCGTTCTCTATCAACAATAAGGTCAACATATTCATCGTCTGGTAGTCAAAATTTAGGACTCGACCCACGTTTTTTGAGCTCAATAGCTCCCCCGAGCTAATGGCAATGAAGGTGCCACTCGAGTGACGTGGTCAATTCCCGAACATATCGTCTGACGCTCTTCTTCCGGGTCGGTTTCGTGCGGAGTAAACACCTCATTTGCTGGCTCTTGTTTTCCCCAGACCAAGGCACCATTCGTGGCACCAAATCAAGAGTCGAGAAAAAGGAAACGAATCCGCGGGCTTCCAACTACCAATGCCAGACTCACGAAAAAAAAGGAATCACCGGGCCGACAAATCTTCTTTGTTTAATGATCTGACTGTCGAGTCTGGTGTCTCTTGAGCGGATGCTGTACGGCAAGATCTATGTCCTTGACTGAGCGTCGGAAACGGGCTTCCGCATCCATTAGTATGTTTTCGAGACAAATACCTCGGGTTCGCAAAGACTTTGCGCCCCTCGCTGCCCCGCAGGAAGAAGCGATAGGACTGGCCCTTTCGAAGGTTAGACTGCAGGTGGTCCAAGGCACTTTTTCGAGTTCCCTGTCTCCAAGTGAGAAGCACTGTCCTCGTCAAGCGTTCCCGGGCAGTGGGCGTCCGAGGATGATTTCGAGATCCTGATACGAGAAAAAATGGAGGCGAATTCGTCGTCGAGTTATCCCATTTCCCTCCACCAGCAACTGTCCCCCCTAAGAATAGGATCCGACTGCGATAGCCACGATCAAGCGTGTGGACAATTCCAGTCCAGCGCGCACCTATGTTAGTTTTTCTCGGAGAAACCCACACGCCTGCGACCGCGAGCTCGCAGTGAAGGTCTGTGCGTTTGTGCGCACTACGAGCTGAACTCTGCTCCCTACGCGGGATTAGCTTGACAAAGAAAGGAAAAGGATTCAGCATGTGTTGTTTCGCTCGAAGACCTTTTCAAAGTTCTCTCGCCCCGCGCCCGGTCCCTGTTCCACAGATTCGGCTGGAACGAAGGAAGAATGGGCAATGTGACGGCGCTCGGCACATAGATTTCTTGACATCTCAGGGTGCCCTGCGTCTTGTCTTGATAGAGTACGTGCCGCTCGCTCTATGTTCTCTTGCCTTTATCAAAAGAAAAACATGCGTAGTGTTGCTTCCCAGCTGCCGATTCGCCTCAAGTTTCTGCCGATGTCGCAGCCATTTGGCTCAAAGCTTGCCGATGAGTTCTGGTGTTTGTGATATATCCTCCTGGCAAGACCCAGACATTAATCCGACCGAGGTCTCCGGGCTCAGTGAGAAGTTATCTGTATGCGTAATCCAAAGCGCTCCAACGATTTGAGGCGACCCTCTATCAACCGTAGGAAGGTTTTAATAGCTTTCATGTGCACGTTTTCCCAGACGCTCAGGTGAACAATGATACCCCGTAGGATGACGCCTCATAAATACAGTAAGATGACGCAAGTTGACCGCAACCAGATACGCAGGGTTGACCTCCCTCCCAGCACTCGGCGTCCAACGGTCTGATGATGTTAAAGGCTATCAGAGGAAGATAGAATTGAAACCGTTATCATTCTTTTTCAACGCCCATGCAAATGTTAAAATACATTCAAGAATCCATCGTACAATACGGTATATGGTATACAGTGGTGTCGAGGATAAGAGAGCAAATAAATAGACGACAAACGAGGAGGATTGATGATATTTGACAATGCGACAGTGATGGACGAAACAAGTACAGCGATCCTCAAATGAAAGAAAAATAACATTTATGACAGCAAGAATGGGAAGAAGGACTCGAATAGCACAGGAAGGAAGTAAAGAGATGCGGGAGAAGGAGCATGAAGATCAAGTAAAGAATTGTCAATGGTTTCAAAAGAGTGAACATAGCTGGATAATAGGGGAGCTGGAGGATTCGAAGGCCAAAAGTCTACAAAAAATTAGGAGTGAAAGGTCATCTGCACGTACAGGAATCCCTGAACGTCAAGTCATTAGTCGCCGCGCCCGTGAACAGCCATCCTGCGCCCGCTGCGCAACGTCGGAGGTCGCCAGCAGGAGAGGATGGGACTTGTTGGTGATGCGCTGGGATTCGAGATGGGGAATTCGGTTGGCGAGAAGGGTAGAGTCGATTCCAAGCAAGAACGTAAGATTTGAGTCTTCGATGTAAACGTGGCAAGCATTAGGGTGACTTCCTAAGTACATTCCGAGTGGAGCTGCGCGCGCGTGCATTTGCAGAGAATGCGCCGATGACATACAAATACGGGTCCTCTTTTTTGAGTTCCTGCTGGAAGCCCACCGGATCTTCGGATATCGCGTCCGTCCCGCGTCGATGAAGTCCCTTTCCTCAGATCCAGGAGGACAAGTGTTGCTGGTATACGTACAAACCGCAAAACGGCGAAGAGTCCATGCATGCGACATAAGTGTGATGTGGAGGGGAAGGATGTATGCGTGTAGGTTGGTGAAGAAATGGAAAGAAAGAGGCACGTAGAGTACTTCGATTATTTGTATGCTGGACTCCGTCCGTGCTTCCGTTATGTGATAGTGAGATGATGGAAAAGAGAGCGGAAAAATCAATGCTGAGCTATAACCGAAAGAGGACTAGGTTCTCATTTGCGGAGGTCGTGTTGAGGGGTAGTTGAGCCGCTTGACGGTTACCGTCAGCACGCCGTTCGTGTACTCTGCCTTGATGCCACTCATGTCCGCATCTCGATCGAAACTTATTTTCCACTCGTGATGACCTGAGCACAAATTAAGAAACGAAAAGTTAGTTAGAGGAAGCAGGCCGTAAGTTCCAACAGCACGCACAGTCCTGCTCGCAGTCCCACCGATCTGCAACGATATCCAGATTGTTTCCCTTCCGAGCGGCGATGGTTATGCAACTGCTGTCGAAGCCAGGGCCAATAGTTGCGGACAGGATGTAATCCGTAGGTGTGCAGTTAATGCTCATTTTAGCACTTTGCTGTGGTGCCTGTCCACGGGAGCTCCGTAGAAGTTGGTGCTGATAAGTTGGGGAAATGACGGTTGGAGACGCAGGAGATTGGGAAGGCATTCCAAGTGGAGGCGGCGGGTATCCCTGCGTCTTCGAATACCGCCCAGTACTCGAGCCGGGATGCGGAGCTGCCTGCATGGGTGGGAAATAGGCCTCCAGGTACGAGTCGGCGGACCCAGGACTCGTCGACAGCGGAGGCGTTGGCGGAACGCCGCCCATCCCCCAGTATTGACGACCTGAAACATTTGCCATGTGGCCGGATTGTGAGAGGCTCATATGATGTTGGTGCCGGGAGGTACTTTCGCCCAGGCGTGGACCTGTTGACCAGAGGTAAATAAATCCCAGAAATTCAGAAAAAATACAGAGTGTCTCGACGCTCACCTACGCTTCCGTATCTCTCCGGGTGCGCTGAATGAGGCTGCCCATATCCCTCTGGAGGCTGCCGCTGCTGGTCCTGCCCCGAGGACGATGAGGAGGAGACGGTTCGAACGTAGAGGGGCACGGTATTGCCACGAAGGAGGGGAGGCCTGGTCGGGGCCTGCGAGGATACGTCTGACATGGGGGTGGGGATGTCGTCGGGGTCGTTGAACGTTGCGGAGGACGTGCAGAGACGAGGAGGAGAGAGGAAGGAGACGCGGTATCACGTCGGCCTGAGGGGAGGAGGAGGAGAAGGATATAATTCATTTGGGCATTTGGTCTTGTGTAATCCGCCCACGCGCCAAAATTGGCCAGGCACGCGTGCTCGTTCCGTAACGCTTTCTGCCCATCCCACCCTTTTCATCAGAACTCCTCCACGTTCCCAACATATGTCGCTCGCTCAAAAATTCACCATCGGCGCCGACATCGACCACGACGGCCCGACAGCTCGCGGCGCACCCGGGGGAGGCTGGAGACGACGGCGACGACGACGACGAGGGCGTGGTGGGGACAGCAAGGTGCGCATGCTATTGAGCAATGAACGCATATACATTCAATTTACGTGTCGCATCTATGCCTTTCCTAGCAGTCGACCTTCGGCGTATAATTAAAGGCATCTTCCGCGCGGTTTGAGTGTTCGTGAACGTTACAGTCTTTTGGCCGACGTCGAAGTGTACCTGGCCTGGGGGGCCAAACTTCTTCATCAGCAATATCTGCCACCGAAAGTACAATGCTCGTCCAACTGGGAAGGAGGCTCCCGATTAACGGTCAAGAATGCGCTTCAATCCTCCCAAGCCTGATCGACGTCCCCAACTTCGTCCGTGTTCTGCCAAGTCAAGTCATTCTGCATGACCTCACGGGGGCACGATCTGTTCACACAAGCTGTTCTCTACCCCGGACGAGAAGCTGAAACATTACGAGCAAGCTTATCTTTGTCTATGGTGCCTTTCTTCCTGGCAACTCGCGTCAACGCGTCAACTTCAGTTCTGTCGTAAAAACAGAAAAAAGATGAACAGAATTTGCTGGCCAACATATTACGTAAGTCAATATTCGCACTTCCCGAGTTCCGTCGCGTCCAGGATCCGACTTTCTCTCCTTTCTCGCCATCCACCATGATGGCCCATCGTCTCCAACAAATTCGAAGATGCGCACAGATTTCTCGACGTTGGTCGTCGACAAGCTCTCGACGGTCGAAAAGCTTCGCTTTCATTGGGATCGGTCGAATGGGCGGCTCCATGGCCTTCAATTTGTTCTCGAAACAGTACGAGTTGGACAATCAATCATCTTTCGTGGTCTGCGATGCTGTCCCTGATGCAGCAAATGCATTTATCACCAACTTTCGAACGCATTTCCCCGGGGCCCAGGTCTGCATAGCCAATACGCCTGAGGAGTAAGTAAGCACTCCGTCTCGTCGGTTCGCATTCAATCCCAAATGCAAAGCTAAAATCACACGTGAAGAGCAGTCAGGATTTCGAAGACGGTTATCACCATGCTTCCGTCATCGCCGCACGTACAGTCAGTGTATGCAGATGCTGGTGGGATCTTGTCGGCATTGAAGCAGCTTCGGCCAGAAGACGTCAAAGAGACGCTGTGCATCGATTCGACTACTCTGGACGTGAAGACGGCCAGACAGGTGGCTGCTGATATCTGTGATGCTGGTGCGCGGATGGTCGACGCACCCGTTTCTGGAGGTCTGTTCTCTCGCTCTTGCACGTTTTGCTAATTTGACTATGTGCCTCGACCGCGAAGCACAGGCGTGACTGGGGCGAAAGCAGGGACGCTGTCCTTCCTGGTAGGAGGCCCGCCAGACTCGTACCAAAGAGCGTCACCTATTCTCGCACTCATGGGCAAGAGAATCATCCACTGCGGACCCGCGGGCTCTGGACTCGTCGCAAAAATATGCAACAACCTCATGCTCGGCGTCGAGCAGATCGTCACGGCAGAAGCCATGATCCTTGGTCAGCGGCTGGGCGTAAAGCCAGAGGTACTCGCAGACGTGATCAACAGCTCAACCGGCGGCTGCTGGGCGAGTCGGGTCAACAACCCCGTCGCGGCGGCGACACCCGACGTGTCACCTCCGTCCGCACGCGAGTACGAAGGCGGATTTGCGACGGCACTCATGCTCAAGGTAAAAATGTGATGGTCCTTGATCGCGCTGATAGAGTTGACGACGTCTTGCCGTGCAGGACATGCGCCTTGCGGTGGACAGCGCGAAGCAATGTGAGACCGCGCTGCCATTGGGAGAGCTTGCAGAGAGGATCTACGGGAATGCGATCGAACGGGAAGCAGCGCTGTCGCGGAAGGACTTCTCTTCGGTGTACCGGGTTCTGGAGAGGGGGAATGGGTTGCCAGCGTAACGAGGACAACAACAATAAGATCTACTACATTTTTACTGCTCGAGGGCTGTACAATAGTCAAAATGAAATGCATTCCAGCGTTTGTCTCGTTCGAGTATAGATCTTCAGGGAGAGTGTGTAGTCGTGGGAAGGCTGCCTGGAGGAGAGATGGCCTGCTGCTTTGGCGAAGACGTTTACCTCCTCCTCCTCCTGTAACCTGTTCCGCCCAAGCGTCGTGCTGCTCGTCCCTTTCATACTTATAACATTCATTCTTTCAACTATATTATACTCCATTATCCTACCTTCGTCTTATATCAACAGCACCGTCGTCCAAGCAGCCGTCGGCATCTGAATCGCCCAATCCCCTTCTTGGACTAGCAACGGACAACCAACCCGTCCTGCTTTCCGTAAGCACTCCTCCTCGCCCCCTCCCTACCGACGTCCTTTCCTCTTTCTTACTTTCGCCCTCCTTTCACTGTCGATTTTCATTCCAAAGTGCCCGCGATCTGCAGATTACTGCCCACTGATCCATCATTGACAACGACAACGAGCCACAACACTCACTACGATGTCGGACAAACCCAGTGTTTTGATTTTCGGTGCGTCGTACAAAGGTGTCGTCTCGCTTCATGCACTGACCTTTCCTCGTTTCCGAATTTATTCCCCGAACTCGCCTACGATGCGAATACTACAGGTGGTCTAAATACATGGTCGCGTTCGGTCACCGCTTTTTTGGTACCGGAGGATGGCGAGGCTCTCGTCTCGGTGCGTTTTACAGTCTTTCTTTGCAATCCACATCTCTCTTATCATGTCTTCCCTACGCAGTCACTCCGCATCGTCGATAAATTCTCGGTCCATCCACCAACAACGTACGCGCCCAGCTCTCCTCCAATTGACTCCTTGACGTCCTCGTCTGATCGTGATTATCTTCTTACCCCAATCGCTCAGCTATCTGGGATCCCAGTTTCCGAAGATACTCGAGAACCCCCTTGTCGAATACAAGCAGGCGAATCTGACCGTAGCAGGTAAGTTCGAGGCGTGTGCTCGCTTTGCGGGATGTCTCGGGGTGACCCAGTGGCTCATTGCATTTACTTCCGTCTTTTCCATATGCGCCGCGCACCTATTCCTCGCCACCCGGACGCTTTTTATTTCCAATGATGAAACCGCGATACAATGAATCGCGCGACTTCAGCAATGGTCAGCAAGATGTTCGACCCTCCGGAGGGACAGGCTCCGTACACGTACATCTTCGACTTCACCGGCGAGGTGAGGCATGATCGACCCGATATGGTGCGTTATCTGCGGCAGTTCTTCGCGCGTAGAAGACGGATGTGTTAAATAGTTTTATCAGGTCCAACAGCAGCAAACAATGAACGTTGCCCGGCTACTGGGCGAAGAAGCGGCGCGCAGAGACGTCAAGGCGTACGTTCGCGTGTCGCATCCTTATTATGAAACGCCGGAGAAGGGGAGTCACGATGAAAAGGAGAGTATTAAACCTGTTGGCGTCCGAGGCATTTGGTGGCATGAGGCTACTCGCGTGCTTGCTTCAATAGAAAAGTACGTGCAATTGGTATTGCATTTCAATGTTCACTGGTTGACATACAATCAAGATTGAACCTTGTTGTTCTTCGTATTGGCTTATGCTACGGCCCATACATCGACTATGGTGTCTGTGAGTCGTTCGTCGCAACTTTTTATGCTTTCAAGTCTAAATGATAACAGTATGCTCGACTTTGACCGTCGCCGCGGTGTATGGGTACATGAAAAAGCCCATGAAGGGACTGTGCGTTTCTCTCAAATACGAAGCTCTTTCTTCGTTGTCCTGAAACTCTGATCGCAGGTGGTCTCCGGGTAAAAATTCCATGAACACCGTCCATGTGGATGATGTTGCAGCTGCAGTCTGGGCGTTGGCGGGCTGGATGGCAACTCTTGGGCGATTGGAAGCAAATACCATCGCCGGCGAGGACATTCAGACTAATGATAAAAGCAAAGTCAAAGACGTCGAAGGTGTACCAGACCTTAGTACAAAACTGGTCGCGCCTTTATTCAACATTGTATGTTTTCACATTCTATTGTTACCATCTCGCCAACATTTGTTAAGGTCGACGATACGCAATCAACGCTGGTATCCATTGGAACTGAAGTGACTGGTCTGTTCGGCACGACATTTGGCTTCCATGACTTCTTCACAACAACCATGGTCAAGGTGCGTCTTGATTTACTAGCAATTAAGTCGCATGAACAGTGCTGAAATTGAGATTTCATAGTTGACGAAGCTCAGTGAAAGCGTTATCGAGGATATCAATGAAGAGCATGTCGGTGCCTGGGTGGAAATGATGCAAGCCTCGAATCCTCCAGTCGTGAAGACTCCCCTTTCCGCGTATATGGACGAATCCATTCTTCAGAAGATGACTATCGCGTATAGCGCAAATAAAATCAAGAATGTCGTCGGCTTCCAGCTCAAGCGTCCCAAGTTCGAGCGGGCGCATCTGCAGGAAATGGTCGAGAAATGGAAGGAGGAGGGCAGCTGGCCAAATCCCCCAGAAAAATCCTCCTGATTCTCCTCCCTTTCATCCTCTCCCTTTCGTTACTCCTCCCTCCTTTTCACCTTTGACGACATCATGACGAAGTGTATATGAGAGTTTGTTGCAACGATTAGTGTTTGTGTGTGTCTGCTGTCTGTCTGTCTGTCCTTCCTGTTCTTTGTTGCTGTCCCTTTTATCCCTCTCTCTATATTGGCCGCTGGATCCCCTCTTCTTAACCTCCTGTACCTTAGAGAATCTGTAATTGCATTTACAGTGACCCGTATTTCGATTTCTTCTGTTGATCTGGTGGAAACTTCGTGTATAATCTCTTTTTCTGAATGGCAATGCTCGTGCGGTGACGCGCTTGTGGGAAACGCCGGCGTCGCCAGCCACGCTCGCCGCGTCCTGGGACAAGTTTCATGTTGTGCGTCCAATCACTGGCTGTCCAAACGCTGAACGAATGGCAATACACCTCAAGGACACGTATACTTAGGCGTATAAAGTCTGAGTGAGCGCGAGGAGACATTGCTTTCGCCTCCGCGACTTACCACAACGATCCCATGAGCGTTCGTTTTGACGAAAGGACACTCCGAGGTCAGATGGATTCCATGATCGTAGAGGACAGAGTCAAACCGGAAGGAAGGCCCGGAGATGATATTGCGATGACTGCAAGTGTGGTGAGTTTCGTTCTGATATGTTTATTGTGACGAATCGCTGAAGACCACCCGTCAGGCTGCCATGTCGGTCAGTGTTCTCCAGGGGACCAGCACGATGAAGTTCGCTAATTCAAATCGATGTCCAGGTCACGACTGTATTCACTATTCTTGTGGTCCTAACGAGTGGACCTATGTCGCTTTCATGGTTCGCATTCCATCCTCCACTTCAAGTGCTCGCGATCGGTCTCTTCTCGTACGGCATCTTGACACTGCAGCCCACGAATCAGCCAAAGACGAAGGCCGCCGGTCTCACCCGTCACCAGTTGTACATGTTCCTCATTGGCACGCCGTCGATTCTGGCAGGTACCTGGGTAGTTTACCACAACAAGAACATAAATGGCAGAGCGCATTTCGCTTCATGGCACGGGGTGAGTATATGCGTATCCGACCCGTCTTGCATTTTTCAAAATTTCTGATGCTCTATCTCGCCTACAAGTTCTTCGGGATCCTCACCATACTCTGGCTAGTTGGCCAGATTTTTGTTGGCGCAGGCAGTGTCTGGTTCGGGGGCGCGTTGTTTGGTGGAGGAATGCAGGCAAAGAGCCTCTGGAAGTACCACAGGTAAAGTTCCAGATCTCGTATCACCGCCGGTACAAAAAAAAAGTGCACCGATCACAAGTATAATTGCAGGGCGTCGGGGTACCTCCTTTATCCCAGTTTTCTTTTTGTGCTGCATCTCGGGGGAGCTTGGTCATCATTCTCCACTGGCAACAGCAGCCATTTCATGCGCTTCGTCGCATACAGCATGGCGCCGATCATTACCCTGATCGGCGTGTACAGCAGGGCCAGGTGCGTCATCACACCCTTTTTTGCCTCCTAAACGTTGAGTCAAAAACTTATTGTGTGTCCAACAGACTCTCGAAAATGAAGTTCTTCTGAACGCATTGGGATTGCTACCGCTTCCGTGTCAATTGTTATAATTTATGTATGTGTACTGTAGTGTAGGGAATCTATTATTTAGGGGGTATTTTGAGGGGTTTCATTCGTTGCAGGCGAAGGTGGGGGGATCGCTTCGGGTTGCGGAACTGGGGGGATGATCTCGTCGAGGAATCCGGGAAGGAAGCGTTCCATGCGTTCATGGGTAGCATCCCAGAGTTGCCGCTGTCGCTCCGTTCTATTTGGTACACCTTCAGCGACCAACAAGTCGGAGGCGTTCATCACCAAGATAACATTCTTCAGAGACTCTGGAACTGCTTCGTGCTATGAAGATAAGATAGTCAGTAATTGTTTTCCCTCGAGGTAGGAAGGAACGCACTAGTTGATCTCTTTTATCCACATTCATCAGTCGATCGAGGAGGTCGAGAATCTGGATCCAGAGAATTCGGATGTCCTTCTCTTTTGCTGCCTCGTTTATCTCGTCCTGCATGAACAATTTGCACAATAGCGTAGACGCTCGGAGCCTTGTCTCTGGAATCCCCCGAGTGTCTCGAACGAAGACCTGAGGCTTCAAGAGATCATCGATGAGGGGGAATAGTATCCTATTGAAGACGACTTCCGAATGGTCCACGCTGTCGTCTTTGAAGATATGTTGCTGCCCCAGCAGAAGTCGTTGAAGGTTGATTAATGCAGTATGTCGGATTTCTCGGGACGCATTTGTCGACTGCTTAGCCAACGCGGATAGAAGGGGCAAGCAGCACTGTTTCCAGACTGTAAAATGATTTGTGAACGATCTAGGGGGCGTCGCGAGAAGTCTTTACCTTGCTCTGGGGTACATCCGCTGTTCTTGAATTGAGTGATGAATTTCCTCAGTTCGAAAATGATCTCGACGGCCTGGCGGCCTCGCTTCACTGCTGCTTCCAACGGAGATTCGCTCGCTTTTCGCTTGTCTACTTGGCCACCACTGTTCTCAACGGCTTGGTTAGCGGAGACCGCAAATTCATCTAGCAAGCCCACTAGGCCAACGAAGTTATCGATCGTGACACATTGCTCGGACCCATCAGATGCCAAAGACACGGTTAGATCGAAGGCGATTCGAAGGGCTGCAGGTTGTCTCATCGCATTTCGTATCAGGGCGAAGACCATATTCCACTCGGTCTGAGAGCTTTGCTTGCGTCAGAGAATGAGAGAAAGAACCAAATTGAAGTGTATCTAACCTTATCACTTCTCGGCGTGTCTTTGCAAGGGATACGAGACCCAAGATGACTTGTTCACCAACGTGGTTGACGACTTGAAGAGGAAGGTTGGCGAGGAGGTCCAATGAAACGTAAAGTTGATCGCGCATCGATGGCTGGATACATTTATTATTGGTGTAACGAAGCATTATCATGCATGATGGACATTTACCTTGTCCGCAATAATAAGGCACAAAGCCCAGAGACCTGCGACCGTCCGTTCCACGAGAATGGTGCTGTAACTTACAGACGAAGACAACACAGCGGACATGTGCTCGAAGACAACGGACCTGTTCAAGTCAATCAGGCTAGGCGGTTGGACCAACCATGTAGCTTACCAGCAGTCTTCGATGTATTGCGGTGTTCGAGATGCGATTCTCACCATCGTCTCCAACAAGTAGACGGAGGCGGGATCGTAAGGAAGCGCTTGTAAGTGCTGACCACCACTTTGACGACCTGGTCTTGGAGAATTAGGCGTAAGTAGCTCATCCATTTCTTGTTTCAGCCTGGCTACGGTCCGTTCGTGTGCCAGAGCTTCCAGCGACCTTATAGCCGAAATCAAAGCTTCACGATCGAGCGTTCTGTTATCACGAAAAATAAATGTTATGATCAGTCTTCGCTAGGATCATAAAAATCGTGGAGCTTACACTACTTGCGAATAAAGCTCGTCCAGCCTACAAGCTGAAATGCAGTCGATTGTGCACAAGGTGTTCTCGACTTCGGTATCCGTTGCTTCGGGTATCGGTTCTGCCTCGGCGTTGTACGGAGTAAGGAGGTAAGACGATAAGGCCGAGAGCAATCCGCCATCCCCGCGACCCTGCGGTCGAGGAGCCTCCTTGCCGTGCAACGGTATGCTAGTCAAAAAGCTCTCCAGTTCAAGCATCTTTCTGGGAAGCAGTGAATGGAGAAAGAGCGTCTGGAAAATCTCAAATATCTATCTCGGAGTAAATTTCGTCAGACATATCCATGATGATTCGAACACCAACATACTTGAGTCCAACCCTCTCGAATCGCATTGCCGTGACCATTTATGATGGTAAATAAGACGACTGCAGCGAGTTGTCCCTTTAGATTGGTTCCAAAATTTATGGACAAGGATGAGACCGTCGCGTTTTGGCTCTCGACCTCCACAACAGGGTAGTGGGGAACACGGGTCATGAGAGATTCGGGTATTAATCCTGTCACCTGCGATAACGATATCACGACGTAGTCGAAGACCTCTGGGAGGTTGAATTGTTCGGCCAATGTTGCACATTGCCTGAAGCCTGTTATTGCCCTTTGGACTGTATAATCGTCGTCAAAGGTCGTGAATGCGAAGGCAATAGCTGTAATAGCGATCTTCCAGACGGCTTTGAACATCGTCATATCAAATTCTCGGGAGTTGCAGCTTCTGAAAAGGCCTTATTGCAAAAATGATCAGTAAATATCGAGAAGGGGATTCAACGTGACCTGCGAACCGGTTGAGTTTGTACGAGAAAGAAGCTCCTTCCAAGCGTATTCGAAACCGACTTGTCCAGTATGCTCTTCTGGCATGACAATTTCAGTCTTTCGAATCGAGTTATAGACGCTGTTCTGCAGATTGGTCTTAGAGATGTCTTCTGCGTGTAACTACCTTTCTCACCAAAAGTTCGGCGGGGAAATCTTCGCCGCCATTCACCCCGCGTAGATTGCGCCGGTAGTCTTCCACAGTCATTCGTTTCTACGATCATCTCGTTTTAGCATATAATAACATACGATGACGCTATATCTCTTACGCGATTTTGAGGATTATGGAGGTCGGTGTTGAGCATTATCACGGAAAAGGCTAGAATGTACATGGCGTCCTGAGACTTAATGACCTCTGCACAAGTGTTCAATCATCTGTATTGGTTTCGTTCATAGTTCGTGAACGTACCAGGGTTGGCTGCAAAATACACCTCTGCGAAGACCTGTGTTATGCGGTCTATCTGCTGACCTTCCCCAGGTAGACGAAAGCTCTCTAGAAGCTCTCGGATAGCATCGCTGACGGGTTTCTGAGTTCGTGTCATCAGCAATTAAAATTTTTAGCATATATGCAGTAACCTACACCCTTGAAATCAAATAGGCGGATGAAAGCACGTAATACATCAACGTTTTCTGGACGTCCGAGGAAATCACCGAGGAGTCGTTTGTCTATTCTGGAGCAGCTTTTGAGGAATCGCGCCAGACTTGTCGGTCGGTCAACAGTATCCGAAAGATCCGAATATATCAGCTTATTCTCTTCGAGAAATGACAATCCGACTTTAGGCTTCGTGTTGAACCTCGAGGCACCTGTGATGACGAGACGTTTACGAGATTTAGTTTGCAAAAGTTCCTCTGGTAATGGAGGTCCCTATGAAATGATTGTTCAGGCTTTCACTAAGATGCGTCTTAGGGATTACTGACACACGTCCAGGACTCGGCACTCTGAGAGAAGAGAAATATGAGAAAACGTAGAAGAAAGACACAAACAGCCTTACTCCTGAAGCTCTTTCCGACATGTGATTAATGAAGTCAAGAAGCATTTCCAGGCAGAGGAATTGTGAAGGTTGTTGCTTAAGCTCGTGACCTGCCGGGCTCGTAAGCGTGTAGACACCCTATGTAACGCTCACGTCAATATGGAAGAAGCACTTTCATTTATTATTGCGACTCATACCTTCGTAAGGAAGTCCATGAGACGTTCGAATAGGTCTTCGCAGTTGATATCACAGTCATAGTTGGCATACAAATCCACCATGAAGCTCGGATGCCTAGCCATGTTCACCAAGATTTCTAGCATCAACTCTCGAGTTTCTCCCTTTGCGGGAACGACTGGTGGGCGAGATCGGTGTGCGGCTTCTCCTTCTGTCTCTTCCGAAGGATCACTAGCTACGCCCGGAGAGTTGATAACGGGAGTCCCAGGACGCGGTGAGCCTAGAAGGCCCTTTTGTTGAACCAAAGCGGCAACCTGGGCTTTCGAAAGTGCACTCGGAGCGAGGCGATCGATGGCAAATGCTAAGAACAGCTCCTGCTGCAACTTCAAATGCCCTCGCATTGTCTCGAACATGACAGATATGACCCGCAGTGCCATATACAGAACAGCCTGGTTCTCTGAGCGCGCGAGCTGGAAGAGGTATTTGCATCCATGGTCTTGAATCAGGCTCATAAGCGAGGGGTATTGTCCAATATGAGATCCCGACACTTCGATGATCGTGTTGAGAGTCCGGAGAGCTGCAAGACGCGTCGAATCTGTGTGCAATCTATCATTCGGGTCCAATATGTTGATCAGGACACGCATCAGTTCGATGATAGAAGGAAGTCCGTCTGTTCATCAGAGCACACAGTGAACGTTAGTCTCTTCGAGGGGTGAAACTCTGACTAAAAAGCGCGTACATTCCACTTTACTCATAGAAGAGGATGATGGAGACCGAGGATCAGCCTCTTCAGGAACTTCAAGACTGGCTCCTGGAGAAGTCGACTTCTCGGGCACTTCTGTGCTGGTCTCGATGCCTTCCTGGGTTTGAGGAAGGGCCTGGACATTCATTCGGAGCTCGTCTGGTGTTGAAGCTGCCTCGTTCATACTTAACTTATTTTCTTCTTCAACAGGATCTAGAGTGCACAGCCGGCGGAAGATTTGGCGAACGATTGCGTCCATAGTTGATTCCGCAAACCGTCTGAGGATCTCTGAACTAATGTTCAGTATCGTTTGATGCGCAGCCAAAAGGTACATACCGCTCAATCGCATTTGACAGCAGGTGGTAAGGACGGTTTCGAGCATCTCGCAAACTTCTACGTCGCCAAGTTTGTCGCTGAAGGGGCCACACATGCATTCCCTTATGACAGCCATGATCCTGAACAACGCGACTTCGTCACCGGAAGCATCACTTGCTTCGAATTTGCAGTGCGATACGGCATTGCTCAAGTCCGATAGAGCTACTTCCAAGTCCGGGGAGTCAGTGGACACAAAACCAGACACGAAGAACTTCTGTAGTGCCGCGAGCGATGCCGACGTTATTGGTCCAGTTGAAAGAGGAGAGCGAATCATTGCAAGGAAAGGGGTGAATATTGAGTGCAGTGACATGCTTTCGATGTCTGAAAAGAGCCCTCATTCAATGATTCACGTTCAAGAGTGCAACGTCACTCACCATCCGTGCCTTTAGCCGTTCTGTCCAGTTCTACGAATCCCGACATAAGCTGTACCTCTCTCCTTGCTGTCACTGTGGTTGACTCTGTATTAGGTCCAGCCCTCCGGAGTCCCAAACTTGCGGCCAAGCTGTCATCTCTAGCAGAGTATACAGCGGTTTGTGCGTTCGACGACCACCGTGAGTTCTTGCGCATAACGGAAGTAACGGAGAGGATTTCGGAGCACAGTATGTGCCGTTTCGACACCGCGAGCTCGACGTTCGTCCCCATTTTGCTTGGAGACGAGGCAATTGTCAAGCTTCAGATGAAAAGAAATAGTGGACGTCGAAGAGGAAGTGACACGACACGACACGATTTCGCGAGAATTCACTGCCACGTGAGGGCGATGATCGACGCCTTCCACGTCAGGGAAGCGTCCTTGTCACTTCACAACTATTTCGATTGGTTTGCTCAAAAGGAATTTCATTGAGGATAGACTACAGAATTGATTAAGGACAGAATTATGAAGAACTTGGGCCCGCATCTCCAGCACGAGCCGTCATGGCAGCCTGACCAGCAGCGGTTGCTGCCAGCCTCGAGCGCTTCCTTTCCGCCTCTGAACAACGAGGTTAATGAAATTCAACTGGAGCAACACTATGTTCACAAACCTGCTTCCTTCTCCCGTTCAATCTCACTAACGATTGCCTCGATTTCGGGTAGTTCCAGACTCTGTGAAATATATGAATGGCACTGTATAACCAAACGAAAGTTACGACGCACCGTAACCTTCCCTGTGCTATCCATGACACTTATTTCGATGTTCTTGGCACCTGTTTGCACAACCTCCAAAAGACTCTTGACCGTCAGTTTGACGCTCTCATCTCGCGTCATGTCGTCCTTAAAGTTCTTCTCGAGGAATTCCCGCACGGTTTTTGAGGATTTTCCAATGGCATTTGCCTAAGCAATGGTCAAGCAAGTGGGATAAAAGATGTAAGATGCGAGCTACCTTCCAGGCGCTGTAGATACCACTGGGTTCCGTCATGTATAAGCGGGGGGTTGTGTCATGGGGGTCGAATCCAATAATCAAACACGCAATACCGAACGGCCGGACACCACCAGATTGAGTATATCTCTGTATAGCAATGAGACCGTACATCGACAGAGCAAACAGCATGGCACGTACTTGGAAGATACCGGCAACATGTCGTGTAATGTATTCGATAGTCACAGGATCCTCCACGGTCAAGCGATGGCTTTGGCATTCGATTCGTGCCTTGTCGATAAGTATTCGTCCATCGGCGGTAAGTCCTTCGGAAACCGTCAACGTAGCCCGAAATTGAAAGCGAGATGCGCACCAGCAAATGCCATAAGTACATGGTCATCCAAAACAGCGACCTTTCGGACAGTCCTTGGGTCTTGGAGTTGAAGTGTCGTCTTCTTCTCGACACCGAGTACGACGACGTCTTTGCCCTTCAGTCCAACCTAAGCATAGATGGATGTAAATCCAGCACACTTGTGATATTAAAGATCACTCACACAGCAGTTCCCCTTGTAAACAGCCTCCATGGCATATTCGACCTACGATAGTGTACCTCATAAACTCGCAGGTATGGGCGAACATGCGCATAACGTACTTGGAACAAATGTCCATCGGGAGAGAAGACCGTGAGGGCTTTCAAACGAGAAGCTTCAATATTTACATCTCGATAATACAGATACGCTCTACTCACCGCGATCGTAGGACCTCGACATGATGTAGAATGTGGAAGAGAAAGAGTTGTAACGACGAAGGCTTGCGTGTGCAGGCAGCAACGTTAACCTCAAACGACGCGACGCGCGTCGGAGAGCGAATTCCCAAAAAGGCATGCAGCGTCCATGGCTGAACTAGAAATAAGGGCCGTGCTTCGCCGGCAACCCCCTTGCTCTGTGGTTAGACGAGAACTTGATATACTAGTATGTGCGATGAAGATGACTTGAATTTCTGAAACGGAGCCTGTCCTTTTCTGAAGGACGTGCAGTCTTGAGAGAGAAACCGAAAGAAAACACTAGACGAAAGGACTTCTTCCACCGAGTACGTAAGCTACGGAAAAATCTCGGAGAAAGTCGTCTCGTTTTCGCACGGATTTCCACTTCGGATTGCCCTTGTCAGAGCAAGGGGACTGAACTGCTCCACTTCAGCCCTTGCTTGACTCTGAACGACCACTTCAACGACCATCTGTCTCATTTTTTGGATTATGGATGGCATCTCTAGGCGTAATAGTTCTTGACGACAGCGACAGTGAAGATATTCAAGTTATTACAAGCAGCGCTACCGACCCAGTATTCTGTCAAATCTGTAACATATCCTTGACAAAGCAATCGTTGGAAGCGAGACAGGCTCACTACGAGCAACATTTCAGTGAAGATCAAGGAGAAGAGCCAGCTTTTGGAGGTACGAAGCTCGATATGTTGATATATCCGATTTCATATCAACGAACGAAGCATCCAACTTCGATCTAGAGATACAGGAAACGACTCCGTCGAAGCAAAAGGAGTCTATGAATATTATCCGCCGTACACGAGATGACGCGTTTTGGCACATTGACAGCAACAAGCCTGTTCCAAAGAACTACAGCCCCGGTAAAACAATCTGTGGTTGCCCTTTTTGATTTTTAATTTCGATTTCGCGATTCAGGGCTTCTTCCGGTCATTAGACAAGCTCTCTTGAAGTCGCATTCCAAGGGACTTACAACGCGCGCTGCACTCTGCCATGAAGGCGCAGTTCATATCTCAACGCAAATGATGGACAAACTTTGGGGGTGTGGGTACGTCATATACTCTTAATGCACTCCAAGCTCTCTGACATTCATGTATAATGTCCTTGCAGTTATCGAAACTTTCTTATGTCGTGTTCAGCTTTAATGGCTCAGAACTCTCAACCGACATATGCTCCCCAACTCATGGAAGATCCCGAGCCTGGAGTGAGAAATCTGCAGCGATGGATCGAGGCAGCTTGGTCAGCTGGTATGTTTTCTCGAGGCGTTCTTTTCGCGAAAACCGATTTTAATAAAAACAGGCTTTGACAAAGAAGGCGAAGCTGACTTGAAACCTTTGTTGGGCACGACCAAATGGATAGGGACAGTTGGTAAGAATTCAAGCTAAGCCCGTGCGACAACAAGATTGATACATTTTCTTCCAGAAATATCCGTCGCATTTTCATATCGCGGGATTCCCACAAAGCTGGTCGATTTTGCTGAAGTTGACAAAGGCGCTGAGATAGTGACCAAGTGGATAGTAGACTACTTCGATCCCGTGGACTCAACGTCAAGTAAAGTGGCGTCTGCCCTGAGCCCCGAAAAGAAGACGATTGGAGACGCCCTTCGCGGTGCTAGTCCTGTCAAGATGACGGATCGGATGCCACTTATTTTACAGCACAAAGGGCATTCAAGGACTATAGTCGGATATGAAATGATGAAAAACGGGACCGTTAATCTTCTAACATTCGATCCAGCAAGGTAACAGTTTCGTTCTGGAGCCTTGATTAAATTCCGACATCTGTTGATTCACATCAGGTCCCCACCTGCGAGGATACGTCAGGCAGGCATGTCCCAACTTTCATCCATTCAAAGCAGTCCAACAGCATCGAGCTCGAAACGAAAGCAGTTTTTCGAACGTGTATTACATCCTCGAGGTCATCAACGTGCCAGTGATTCGTCTAGTAATTCGTCAATCGATCGCAAGGGAAAGAAAAGGCAGGCAAGCCCCTCATCTGGACCGAGCAGTCGTTCAAACGATGGAAATCGACTTGTCAAGCGCGTTCGAGGAGGATTACAGAGCGGCGATAATGTCGTTGCAGTTGGAAACGCAGTAGAGGTCATCGATGTTGATGACGATTTCGATGATGAAGTTGAAATCATCGAAGAAAGATCGTCTAATGTCAAGGTCACCAAGGGCGCAATGTCGAGCCTTTCGGAAGCATTGGACTCATCGGAAGTTCTCAATTCCTTCAGATTGAGGCCCAAGAACGTTGGGTACGTCATGTCTAACAAATCTTGCATCGTTAGCATCCTGACACGACGCTCAGTAAAAAGGATAAATATCAAATATTATACTTCACCATGGACGACTTGTTGACTCAAGAAGAAAGAGAAGACCGCAAGACTGTGCATTCATTACCCATCAAGCCGGACTCGTCGAAAAGCAAACGAACCTTCTTCAGCAAATGATGGACACACCATTATACCCGCCACATTCACGACAAGTGTATATTCTTATCACAACAGTAAATTTATGTAAACTTCTAGTTACTTATGTTGCATAGCGTCTAATAGGGACAATAATACGAGTTTGCATCATTCGAAGCGGATTCCGAACGGCCAACTCGGTTATTCTATTCCCTTTCTCTACCCACCCTTCCTCTGGCACGGGTCACTTACATGAAGCCTATCACTTGAAAAAGTCCCTAATGACTTTGCAAACGATAACCACGCCGTTGCAGATCTGGTCATCGGTACCTGCAAAAGTTGCTCGCAAGTAATTCACTTTCTGTTAAACAAGCGTAAGTCACTTCTTCAACATATGAATTTAAGGTATACCTTTGTCGCCTGGTTGCCCGTCTTTGATCCAGAGCCGACAGCAAATGTCTTCGCAGGCATGACAACAACACCCGACTCGAATATGCGCTCAAAAAGCTCTTCGTTTAATGCCGCATTGCTTTCCTCGTCTACGAACCGCGGATGCAAATGGAACACAACCTCTATCCACATGAACATGCCTGCAGATGGCTTGTCGACGCTGGCGTAAGGCTTGCCCTTCATCTCCCTGTTGAAGATATCTATGAAAAGGTCCCTGCGGCGCTGGTAGTCCGCACATAAGCTATCGATCCATCTGAAATATCCGTCAAAGCCCCAGCCTTGAGGTCCAAGCATTTCTGCGATGAGAGCTTGGCCGAAGCCATGCGGGTGCTGGGTGGACGAGTCTGTGAGTATTTCCAGTTTCCTCGAGAAAAAGGCGTTGCAAGTGATCCAGCCCAGTCGCATGCCTGGCACGATAATCTTACTGAAACTATAATTTTCATAAATTTCAAATTCTTTCAGCGCTGGCATCAGAATTGTGACTCACCTGTCGATACGAAGTACGCGACCCTCAACATCCATGGACAAAAACGATGGAGTGAGTCCCTTGATAAAACTCCTTGCGAATGGGTTATCAACACCGTTAGCCATCGATGCATCAGAATTCCTTTCTGGCGAGTCCTGTGTTCTATCGTATTGCAGGAAGTAATATGGATCTTCGGAGAACAAAATAAGACAATGCACATGCACTTTCAGAAGGACCGAACTTACCATCTTCAAGTATGATAATATCGTACTGGCATGCGATTCGATATATTTCTTGACGTCTACCCAAAGATAAAGTTCCTCCGGTTGGATTTTGTCCCGATCTACCAGAGGAGAAATTAAAGGTGCTAAGTACACGACTGGATGACTACAACTTACGGAATAGTGTACAGTACGTGCGGCCGACATCCTTGATTAGCCTCGTCCCAAGACTTCAAGATATATTCAAGACGCTCGGGTATTATCCCTTCACGATCCATGCCCACCGGAACCCAATTTATGCCTTGCGCTAACGGTGCATTCGTCATACCCGGAAATGAGAACTCCTCCGCTAGGAAGGAATCACCAGGATTACCCAGGAGGCGAAAACACTTCGTCAAGCCATCAGCATTCCCAAGTGTGAGTATGACGTCGGTGTGAGGCGGGTTGTGGACCAGCTGGTTCATGTTCTGAAGAATTTCTCGAACCTCTAGCAATCCGGCCCCAGCGCCGTAGTGAAGAGCGATACCCAGGTTCAGCGCACAAGGTTTATCTTTATAAGAAGAAAGGATCTTTGACTGGTCTACGCCCGTTCGCCAGTCACCGACAGGATTGTCGGAAGACAAAGAAGGCACGGTGAAGTCGATCTGAGAAATCGGATAAAGAGAATGATGTGGGTCGCCTTCGAAAAGGTGAGTTACAAACTGTTCCTTGGACAAAATAGTAGACGATTACTCGCCGTTCGCAAGGCTTATCACATTGGGAATCCCATAAGCCTTTTTCCAAATGGCTTTCATTGGGTTATCCAGTCGCAGTCGCGCTTCCTCGGAAAGGTGTCGTTCCAATCGCCCCGCTGCATTCTCCGCGACGCCGGTACTGTGAGGATGCATGATTGAAAGTCAGTGAAAGCGCAAGGAATGAAACGAGAGACCCACCTTCCCCGTCGCTTTTACAAGTGCAATTGTGACGGGATTATCTGCGTGTAAAACACGATGGTGTGAGTATCAACTATTCTCCGCCTCAAGCCCGTTACAAGCATGAGAATCCGACGGAACCTGAAAGATAGTGCGACTGGTGTTCATTGAAAGCTATAGCTACGTGCTACAATACAAATGCTGAATGTGCGATTAGGAAATTGCAGGTGACTCAAGTTGATGTGCATGAAATAACTAGGGAATACTGACCAAAACTCCGGGTAAAGTAGAAAAGCGAAAGGATGAAGTATAACAAAAGATATTTTGATAGATCCGATTGAATTTGTACGAGCCTGTATCACCGGCACTCGTACGTCTCATCGATATTTCTTGATGATGGATTGGAGTTCGTTGACGATTTCGGAGATATCTGGTCGATCGTTAGCGTCCTGAGCCCACATCTTCTCAGTTAAGTCAACGATCTCGGGACACCATAGTTTTCGTAAGCCCGACAGGGTTGGTCTGCTTAATCATAAGTCTCGAATGCTAGATGGGGTACATGAAAAAGACTAACCTCTGGTGTTTGCTACCGACAGCTTCATAAATAGCGTGTTCATTCATTCCCTGCAGCACACAAGTTAGAAACGTAATATAAAGCGGCGAGGCGCTGAGCACTTACCTCCCATGGATACTTCTTGTTTGGATTGTGCCATTGCAGCATTTCCCAGTACACACATGCGCAGGAGAAAACGTCAACCTTGTGGTTGTACTTCGGATGTGGATGCCACAGCTCTGGTGCTTGCCAGTTTACCGTGCCTACGAGGCTGCGCACCATCGACCGCGTGGACTGCTTAACTTTTGCAAGACCGAAGTCCGCTATCTTCGCCACACCTTTGGAAGTAATTAAGATATTCGATGACTTGCAATCACGGTGGATGACGGAAGGTTTGCGTTCATGGAGATACTGCAGGCCTCGGGCAATATCCAACATCATGTTAAGCTGTAGGATACGAATGAACTACGGTCAGCTAGAGCATAAAAATGCTTTACTCACCACTTTGTACAGGGACGGCGGTGAGACATTCCGAACGTAATCAAAGAGGTCGCCGTTCGCACAGAGCTCACTGACGATCATGACAGGCGTTTCCTTCGTGTTTTCTGGTATACTGACGCCAAGCTACCGGTGACAAAAATTTCAGCGTGAGGACCACACGTGTTATGCAATGAAACTTACAAAGCGCACTATGTTGGGATGTGCAAATTCCGCGAGCAGCTTGAGTTCCTTAATGTCCACTGTGCAGCTTTCATTCAGTATCACCGAGCAAGAACACAGTCGTATGGTACGCACTGGCACTCAATTGGTCACGGAACTCCGCAATGGCTACCTTTCTACCCTTGAATTTACCGATGAAGACATCCTTGAAGCCTCCGCTCCCGATTTTCTCTAGTTTGGTGAGCTTTTCCGGCGGAATCTCCCTGTCTTCGAGACCTAAGGACTCGAGGTCTAGCTCAAGTTCACCCTCAGCGTCCTTCTTCTCCTTCGATACTGGTGGGGTGATGGGTTCGTCCTCGTGAACGCGAGACGTTCGCATGAGAACAGGAGGCGAGTTGCTCTTGCTCTTGCTTCGTGACTTTCTGGTCCGGCCAGGAACCTTTGTAGATGGAGGTCTCGCTGTCGAAGTGGAAGAAGGTGCAGATAAAGATGCAGATGAGGTAGCAGAGCTCGCGATGGATTGCCTATCCCGCCATTCTAAAAGAGCTTTGGCCAGCTGGGGCTTTGTCCCGTCAACGTCCAAATCCCGAGTCTCGCATAACCGTACAAGATCGTCTCTCCGTAAGCGAACTAGGCTCTTATTCGTA
Source organism: Schizopora paradoxa (assembly GCA_001020605.1). NCBI lineage: Eukaryota > Fungi > Basidiomycota > Agaricomycetes > Hymenochaetales > Schizoporaceae > Schizopora > Schizopora paradoxa. Next base: position 77,577 of record KQ086027.1, read on the forward strand.
GCAGTATCGAGATCAAACTCTGGTGAATAGAGTAAGTAAAACGTTGAAATTCAAATAAGTGCAACACACCGTCCTCCATTGTTTCATCCTCATCGACCTCCTGTACCTCCTCTAACTCATCCTCGTCAACGTCGATGACGGAAGCCTCGACGGCATCCTCTTCCTCTTCCTCATCTTCTTCTAATTGTTGTTCATCACCAACGATCTTTCCGTTCCGAAGCTTCCGAGGCTCGACGAGTGTCTCCTCATCGTCGTCACTATCCTGCGAACCTAGCTCCTCGTCATCAGCCTGCTCGGGGGCGTCATCAACATCTCCCGTTTCGGTTTCGGAATCATCGTCACCCCCAATAGTGCCGTCACTGAGTGACTGCACCTCAGTATCCTCGTCATCTTCGTCCTCCTCTTCATCATCGCCGTCGCTCGGAGGTGCGAGATCCAACACCTTGCGGGAACGAAGACGCTTCTTCAGTGGCGTCCTTTGATCTCGAGGCCTCGCCATCTGTCGCAATTCGATGGAAGGCGTAGGAGAGCTGTCCAATTGGTCAATTTCAGAGTCTTCGTCACTTGACGAATTAACCGCAGCGTCTCCCTCCCCTTCTTCATCTTCATCCTCATCTGCTGTTGAGTCTTCTTTCAGGCAACCAATTTTGCCTTTAGCCTTGCGCATGGGAGTGACGCGTTTGGACGACGTTTCAACGTCCGATGTGCTTTCCAAAGAACACGATGAAGAATTGCTCTGCCGATCTTTCGATCGCAGGCGTCGAGGGGAGACAAAAACATTATGAACCTCAGCATCTTCATCCTCGTCTTGATGGAGTTCATCGTTCGACGTCTCAAAATCGACTCGTTTACCCTTGCCGGATTTCTTTGACGGCCCAGCAGAGATAGAACTCCCTCGCGATTTCGACGCCTTTGAAGACGCCGCGGACGATGAAGAAGCATAGAATGAAGACGTGGAAGCAGATAAGCCGGATGAGTCAGCAGATATAGTTCGTGAACGGAGTCGTGTGGCTGGTGGTGAGGGTATCGTTGCCGTTGCTGATGAAGTAGTAGGAGACGACTGAGACGAGAGCGCACGGCGTCTGCTCAATTCGAATCAGTATGCACTGGCCATTGAATGAAACGAGTTTATACCGTACTTTAATGATCCATAATGATTAGTAGGGCTTTTGACGTTTTTCGCAATACGTGCCACCTTTTTGCTTCCGCTTCCAGACGAAGCACTAAGTCCTACAGAAAACGTTCGTGTCTTCGGGCGATCTATGGACCTGCCAATTTCCTGAACAGTAACACGTCTCCGCAAAGCGTTCTTTATCTGAGTGAAGTCTGTTTCTTCTCCTCCACCTTCGTTTCCGTCATCCGATGAACAACCACTGGAATGATCTGTTCGAGTGGGAGGTGAGGAGGGAGGTAAATCATCAATGCTTCTCGAAGCAATAATGGCATCGACATATTCCCCTTTCGTCGAATCTTCGGGGAGGCCCGAGCATCCGGCCAAATCGTATAAACGCATGAGGTGGTCCTTTCTAAGACGGTTGAGCTGACTTGGACGGGCCTCATTCAGGAGAAAATCATCGGCTGCGAAAGTTGGAGATAAGATTGAGACCCTTCATGATAATACGATGAACTCACAATCATCCAAGTCATGTTCGCCCATTTGTGAACCATCTGACATCCAATTTGACTCATTCTCCTGAGTTTCGTCCACTTCCATGGCGCCGTTCGGAGCCAGAAAATCGTCCTCGCTCGAATCGTCCTTCACAGATCTCCTCCGTTTAAATCTCCCGATCGAGCGCGTCGGCCGGGGGTTGGTATAGGAATTTTCATTCGTGCTCGCAACGCGCTTGCGCTTCCCTCCTACTTGTACATCCTGATGCTCGGAGGCGGAAACTTTACGACCCCTTGATAGGGCCATTATACGAGAAGGTAGACGTCGCAGATTGTGCAACGGTACGAGAACCGGACGCGTCGCAGGATTTGACGCGACTTGACAAGACTCGTGAGAATCAAGCGACGCCTTCAGAACAACTTGTTTTCGCGACCTCGGAGACAGGCGATGACCGTTATTTCTTCGTGTCAAAGACCCGTAGCGATACGTAGGGCTTGACGGAGACTTTCGAAGCGGTGAACGGCGTGCTGCCATGAGCAGAGAATTAGAAGGGAATAGACTGGAGGCCTTGAAGTGGCGATCTGAAGAGCAAAGAGCGGCTAGAGCGCGTCCTGAATTTCGACGGCGACAAAGAACATGGAGGACAAGCGCAGAACACGGCGAACGGGTGGCCTTGAGGTGACCAACGTCGTGGACGTCGACGGCGAAGAGGGAAAAGCTGGAGGTTGAAGACAACGAGAGCGTGGCCAAACACCAGCCAAACAACCCACAGTTGTGCTCGGACGCGTGCGAACATCTTACCCAATGCACGTGATGATTGCTGTGTATGGCCATTCCCGAAGCGCGCCCACTCTGTGACTTTCTTTCGCCCATTATCATTCAGCCGCCGAGTATTGTCTGCCTGAAGCGACATTCTGGCCATCACTGAAACACCGTCGCCAATAATGAACGTGCATTATCTTGCCATTTTAGCGTCGGGGTCGAATTTCCGGGAACGGTACAGTCACTACCATGAGGCATGATATAAAGCCTTTCTCCCAGCTCGGGCCAATTCACGCCTTCTTTCCTCCCCGCTGCGCGCATCCTCAACGGACCTCTTTCGATTTACCCTTTGAACGGACGGAAACGATGATTCTGGAGCTTGTGGATCACGACCTTCTCAATACGCGGCTCGTTGATGTGGAGAGTGGCCGTGTGCAGTTCAAGATTGGGACTCGCGCTTCGTACAGCAAGGGAGATGAGGATGGCGTGGTTATCGTAACCTCACGTTATACTGCAATTTCCGACTCTGAAGGAATCGTCGCCGAGATAGAGTGGACGGGAGAGGAGAAAAAATCTGGTGGCCTGGTTCGAATCTTGGATCAAAATGCAATGAATTTCGCCTGCCTTTTCCCTGGGCAAACCTCCATCGCGAATAAGTGAGTTTAATTGCTGTACGCGGTGGGCCACTCTAAATAATAATTTTAGCAAAGACCAACTCGTGATTCCCACACGACTTGGTTATGAATGGGTAGCGACTCGAGACGTTCTGGGAGTGAGTTCTGGAGTTCTCTCGCCTTTTAATCTTTCCTCACATAACTCTCGATTCAAAAGGTTCGTTCCGTGGTGGACCAGGCAACTGTTTTCGATTTCTCGGACCAATCAACGTCGTCTCGCAAGTCTATTGGGAGGTCAAGTGGGCACGGCGATCGAATTCGTATCAAAGAGCTGCAAAAATACGACATCGTCGAACTTTTGGGTAAAAACACTGATTTGTTTCTCCTTGTCATTGCTAATGAAGCTGAATCCTATAGTTGGATTCATCTTCGTCAACCTCATGAGGCGATCCAAGTTCAACCTTCCAAAATATCAATTCCCCCTCGTTGACACACACCACGAAACTCGACAATCTGCTCCAAACGTATTTTCTCATCTAAAAGATACCTTCTCAGGCTTCCGCTCACTACGGAGGCCTACTGCATGATATGACCTCCTTGTTTGCTCTTCATAGCTTCTGTCTTGCTTTCGACCTTCACTTTTCCTTCTGGCGCTTTTGGCCACCATCTTCTTCATCATTGGTTTACTTGTGTTATTAGTGTTCAAGTGTTCGATAATACATTATGTTATGTATGAAGAAAAAACTGTGTTGTACTTGTATATCTGACTTCAGAAACTCTACTGTGTGCAATCTTATGGATATTTTTTTGCGAACTGCAATTTCGAGAGTGACGTGACGCGACGCGTGTGCTGTTCGTGTTTGGCGCGACAGACGCGTCGAATTGTCACGCTGTCCACGACCGGATTCGCGTCTTGCTGCTTGCTGCGTCTCGTCAAAACCAAGTGGCCATAAATTTCTTTGCACCAACTATGGCACAAGTCGCTACCTTCTTACCCACCGGTCTTCTTGACGACGTAGAGCCTGAAGTGCTATCGACCGAACCCCATAGCGGCGCCGAGCAACCTCAGTCTGAAGGGAGCGTTATCTCCAGCACAAACGCGACGACCAAGTCAGCGAACGCGTTGTTTGCACCGAACGGACTCCTCTCGGAGATGCTCGATGATGACGAAGAAGAAGAAACTGGCAAGAGAGACAGTGGAGGTGTGTGCTACATCTACTCCCAATGTACACATTCGAACGTACTCACAATTGATGTGCACCCAGGGAAAGTTTCCTCCTTCATCTCCAATGGACTTCTCTCTGAGGATATGGATGACGATCCGGTGGATAACAGCCAGAGTGCTCGACAAAGTCAAATTCGTATGGACTTCGTTCAAGATCCTCTCCGCACTGCCAGTGATCCGCCCACTCCTTCCACAGAAACAAACATCGTCTCACCCACCATATTCGCACCGACAGGCCTGCTAAGTGACTCGATTGACGACGGTAAGATACACGATATGGGAGCCTTTTATGATACAAAATTTAAATTTGAAGCAGACGCAGACATTCAACTTCCAGACGCGAAACCTCAGAAAGAGCAGTCGCAATCCCAAGGTGCATTTCAACGTACTTTCCCTTTCACCAGGCGCTTATCTCAGTTCAATGAACAGATGACAACCTTCCCAGCATCTCTGACTTGCTGCAGCCGTATCGGAAGGACACGGAGCCAAGTGCCTCTGCTTCCAGCTCTTCCTATGTTCCATTCGGTAGTATATCCGGAACCACTCACGAGGGAAGACCTATATACTTCAGACGAAAACTCAAATCGAAAAAGATCAACGCGGTCAGCAATATATACTCTCCTCATCCGACTCAAACTAACGGCAGCGCAATAGGTCGAAAATCGACCCAGGGTTTCGAACCTCTTGGAAACACCTATTCACAGACTGCGCCAGCAGTTGGCTAAGATACCCACATCACTATCATCGCTTTCGTACGTCCAAGCACCTCTGGAAAACCTACAAAACCCACTAATCACATTCCTACATACAACAATAGGTTAGGTAACGAGTCGCAATCGAGTTCAGAAACGCAACTTTGGGTAGATCGCTACCGCCCTTCGCGATTTTCTGACCTGTGTGGAGACGAACGTGTCCACCGAGAAACAATGAACTGGCTGAAGGAATGGGACAGCTGTGTCTTCGGGAAGAAGCGCAACAACAAGGCGAAGAAACCATTTCGTGAAGAGGCGGATTCGGTGCGGTGCTTTTTGGGGTTCGGGACATAGCTTTGCCTCTAATTTATTTGCAGAACTTCGAATACAAGGATCCGTTCCACAGGCCTCGGGAGAAAGTACGTGATCTGGCAGCGTTTGTGGCATATGTTTTCTTAAGAAGTAATCCAGATTCTGCTCCTTTCCGGGCCGGCTGGTTTTGGCAAGACAACGCTTGCGCACGTAGCAGCAAAACAAGCGGGATATGACGTGATGGAAATAAATGCTAGGCGAGCGAGGTCTACGAACCCGTACCCCTCAAAATTCTCATGTTTTTATTTGTAGCGATTCGCGATCTGGGCAAGTCGTCGACGAACGGATACGACCTACATTGGAATCTGGTTCCGCAATCGGAAGCAAAAAGCCTGTATGCCTCGTCATAGACGAGATTGATGGAGCGACGGGGGCAGGCGATAATGTAAGAGCTCTCTCGTTCGATGAATATTTCTTTTCGCTCATATGATTCGGTTCAGGCTTCAAGTTTCGTTCAAAAACTTGTCGCTTTAACTTTTGAAGGCCCGCGGAAAAAGAGTTCGTCCTGTTCTGTCCAATGTTGCATTTTGGAAATCATAACTTACCCACTTTAAAGCACGAGGCGACGCCAAAGGCAAAGGCAAACGCCCTTTACTTCGTCCCATAATCTGTATATGCAACGACCTTTACGCCTCCTCTCTCACAAAATTGCGTCAATATGCGCGAATAATTCGCTTTACACGTCCTTCTGACATTGTCCTTACGAAGCGCTTGAGGTGGATTTGTGAAAATGAAGGCTTGAAGGCAGAGTCAAGAGCACTGTCGACGTTAATTGGGATTGCGAAGGGAGACATGCGAGGGTGCTTGAATACTTTGCAGGTGCGTGTCATTCTTCAGATACAAAGTAGCGACCAGCGTTGAGGCATATGCTCCAGTTTATTCGCGCACGGAAGCTGGAGGTGACGGAGGCGATGGTCCGATCCGCCACAGTTGGGATGAAGGAGGCGGAGTCCTCCTTCTCGACGACTCTCAGTAGCTTGTTTGCTCCTTTGGCGAAAAAACGAGTGAAAGAGCTTGGTATCGGTGAAGCAGAAGAGAACAGATTCGTCACCCGACTCAGTCGGGACTTGGAAGACAGTGGCTCGCTTGACCGTCTCGCCCTTGGTACGTAGGCCTTCTTCGACGTGTTATTGAACTGTCTCACTTCAGTTTCAGGTTGCTTTGAACATTATACCACTCTTCGACATGCCGACGCAACACTCGAGCGCCATGAAAAGGGCTCGGAATGGCTTATGACATTTGACTCGTTTTCGGGGACGATGCGATCAGAGAGGGAGTATGGGCTTCTGCCGTACTTATCCTACTTGCTCGTTCCTTTCTACCCTCTCTTCAATGAACGCGGAGCTCCAAAACCTGAAAGGCCAAAGGCCGATTGGGAGGTAAGGAGTATCCTCTTCATCCGTCAGCGGTTTCGATTTGATCTTTTCAAATACACCAGAACTTGATGAAAACAAGGGCAAGTGAAGAAATCTACAAGTCAATGCGAGGGTGCTTGCAGTCCAATGCAGGCCAACGATTCTCCGGCATCCGTCACTTGCTTGCGAACGAGAACCTGCAGCTCGAATTTGCACCATATATTAATCGCATCATCTCACCGCCTTTACGACCTGTACGTTGACTTTTCAATTCCTATTCCTATCACATCTCATGTCTCTCCTTTTTTTGCCATTAGATCAACAGCCAGGTGACGAAACCGAAAGATCGCGCAATCCTCAATCGGCTTGTAGAAATCATGGTGTCGCTCGAATTGCGTCTCGTTCAAGACAAGGCGGAGGACGGGCAACTCGTGTACTTGCTCGACCCGTATGTGGTCTCTCAATGATACAGTGACAGATGCTGACTCGCATATAAACAGCCCAATAGATGCATTCATCACCTATGATTCCAAACGGGCTACAGACATTCCCGTAGCCAGATATGCTACCCGCCATCTCATCGCTGGAGAAGTAAGCAAAACGTTCTCTCCTCATTCGAAATTGCCTCTGAACCGCATGTAGATCGACGCTCAGATAATACAACAACAGGCCGATGCAGTCGAAAAGGCCTCTTCGTCAAAGAAGAAATTTGACATGTTTTCTCGGTGAGCAGGTTCTGTACTCGTTTGAAGCTCGGGCGCTTAAATCCGTTCTCCAGTAATCGGAAGCAAAAAGACGGGGAGGACGAAACTGGTGACCCGGGATCAAGTCCATCCAGGCCAGGCCAGCCTGGCAACGCTAAGCGCAAGGCTGCTGAACTTGACATTGCCGACCGAGTAAGAAAGCTCGAATTTCAATAACGTTGAACATTCATCTGATCTGACTGTGTTTCGTTTATCCCAGCCGCCCGTGGATTTCTTCGGTCGACCTATCGAATCCACCGCTCCGAAATCCAAGAAGCTGAAAGGGCAGGACGCCCTCGTGCAGAAGGCGTACCGAGTCTCGTTCAAGTACAACGAAGGCAATTCTGCTGCCGTTCGGAAACCGCTCAAAATGTCGTCTTTCATCTGATGACTGTATTATTTATATGGCAGGCCTAGGACTACAGCAACTGTAAAGTAAGATAGCTACGTGTATCGTTATTTTCTATCAGAACACTCATTGTCTTGAACCCTCGACGTAAACTATTGAAAGTGTGTTTTCTACAAGACGTATCTAAATTCCCGATTTTGCTGGTCTGTCAGGTCAAGGAAGGCCTGCGTGATCAAACAACGAAAGGCATTTAGAAGTTTTCACCACTGCCGTGAAAGGTAGAACGTACCTTGTCTATTTTCTTCTGTACTTCATTTCCATACTCATCCTTAAGCGTTACGTAGACATCGTCGTAAGTCTGATCGTGTTGCTCCTGATCCCTGCGCCTATTCTCTCTTGCGAGGTACGCTCTTATGACTAAGAAGAGAAGGCCGAAGGAGAACTCGCAAGCGAGGATGACGGCAAAAGGAACACGGTTCCTGAGTAGCACAAATGCGTCATTAGTCTTCATGTTTTGAGAGTAAATTTTATAGGAAATTATGTTCGAACCTAGGTTTGTACTGTTGCTTCCACATGAAAGGACCCGATGCGTTTCCGATTGCATAGAAAATGAGTACGATGGCATTGGTGGTTATCCGCTTTGTATGTCCAGCCGTGACGGAGCCCATCCATGCCAGTGCCATGGGGAAGCAGGCGAACGCCCAGACTGTTGAAGACGAATTAGAGATGTCAACAAACTCGAGAGTCGAGGATATGAGGATACTGACTCGAAGTCCAATATGAGAAGAGTAGACCGACTCTTCTATGCGACGAAAGTGCTATGAGCAAGATGTCCCCGATCATACCTGGGATGGCCCAAGCGAACCCAACATATGAACGCGAATTGGGGATCGCGGCGGCTATCTTCACGGCTGTGAAGATCGCAATGACTGCAAGCAAGAATATGAGCTTCCATCTGTAGTGAGGCTAAAGAGAAATGCCTTACTCTCAACGAGTCCATCGACACACCCCAGAAGCGTTGTTTGAATAGGAGTGAAGCCGAAGAGGTTGATGATGATCTGGCGTTGGTTAGAGAGCTGGGCGAACATAATATTAGGAAAAACAACGAAGAAATGTAGATTATCTTCGTACGGAGTTCGGGACCTGACTGCATCACAGATCAGCAAAGGTTTTGGACGGAAGCGAAATTTCTAGGGAAACGTACGCTATGCCAGCGAAGAGTGCAAACAGCCACGTCTTAGGATCGTAAATCGCTTCCCAAAATCTACCCGCCTCATTAGTCAAATTCAATAAAAGAAAGCGGCGTTTCCGACGTACTGCTCGATCTTGAAGTGCTTGTTCTCCATGCCAGTCTGATTCTCCTTAATCCTCAAGGCGGCTAATCGACGATCAGCAGGTGTCAAGAACCAAGCGTTGGCGGGTGAATCTGGGAACAAGAACCTGCAATGGATTTGGGTCGGATCTCTAAGGTATATGAAATCAGACAAGCATACCAGAAGAGTATGGAAGTGACGAATGTAACAAGCCCTGTTATTATCATCATCCTAATTGCGCAGCAATGTCAGACTATATGCGCCGCTTTTGGACATTGATACATACCATTGCCAAGGATGGACATGCGTTGACTTAGTGTGAAGGACACCAAAGGCGACGAAGCCCAGAAATATGATCGCTGCCCCGTTCATCAGGACTGAAAGAGGTACCCGCCGTGAGCAAATGACAGATGAATTCATTTACGCCACTTACACCAATATCCCACTCGTACTGTCTGTTCCTTGCGAGTGTAAAACATCGAGGTAACGAGAAGGAAGCCTGCAGTTATGGCGCCTTCGCATATACCCATGATAAATCGAACAGCAAATAGCCCTCCAAACGATTTACACGCGGCATGTGTGCAGAGAGAAACCGACCACACAAAGATATTGATGCTTAACAAAGGTAAGAAGTAGCAGGTGGTGTTATAGGACACAACAGACCTCATCCATTTTCCTATAGGCAATCTCTGCAGAGCGAGATTCTGGGGATATTCGAAGACGAGGTAGCTGAGATAGAAGATAGTCCCAAGCCAGTTGAACTGATTCGCAGTAAGATGTGCATCCTCGCTGATGGAAGAGTCAGAGGAATACGTTATTTAAAGGCTGAAGCGACTTACAGAAGGCCCAAGACTGCGGACTGTCCGAGCGTTGTCTTGTCCGCAAATTGCATCCTTTCAACGAAGGTCAGGTTATCGAAAGGGTACCGAATTGGAAGACATACAAGTAAAGAACTAGGAACCGTCGTTCAAGTCACGAACACATCAAGCAAGACATCTGCACTTACGGCACATAAGTGGTAGGATATGCAAGTCCACTCTCCGTCTAGCGAAGCAATTTAATATGCGTTGATGGTACGAATTGTATAAACATGCCTAATTCTTACTGCATCCTCTGGGCTCACAGTCTCGTCTGATCCAGAGTCGAGTTGGGCTGCAACGTCGACCTCCAGTTCTGTGACTGCAGCAGCTGTAGTCACGTATTTCTTCTCGTCTTCATGAGACACTGAGAGGACTGAATCACTGGACGACATTCCGGTCAAGCGACAGCTAAAGAGGCCTGCGGCGGGTGGAAGGGGGGCGAGGTACGAGGGCACGGCATCGGATGGCAACTTATAGTCTTTGACAAGGAAGTTACTGGCTCCCGTTTAGTAAGAGAACTTTGCATCTGCAGATGACCAACAGAAGAGTAATTTATTTTCTGTGTTCTATCTTGAGAAAAGAACTCACCTCATGCATGATTGCCGGTTACGAATAATGGGGAAGGACCGAACCCCGCTCGCACCGGGGAAAGATTGTCCTACTCATAGAACAGAGAAGACTGGCGTGTAGATGGGTGGAATCACGGACGCATATGCATCGTAAGTTCGCCTTATGTCGTCCGATGGTGGAGGATGTTCTGTCGAATCCAAGGGGGCAATACATTGCAAAGTTGCGCGGAGACCGCAGAATGTTTTCATTAATGACTGTCATCGGTGGCATTCTTCTGTGCTGGTATCCTGGCGGTCGTGGTCAAAGGTAAGGTTGTGGTGGACGGCAAGTCGTCGGCGTCGAGCTCAAGGCAGCGGCGATGGAGGAAGTCGGTAAACCATCAGGTCACCGATACGGATAAAGCTTTTGATGGCCGAGATTCGTGCAGCCGCCTCCGATCACAAGTTGATCTTTGAATTCGAACTCGCTGAACGGAAATTTGGACAGAGTTTTCTCGTTTATCCACCCGTTGATCGATTCGACACGTATATTTGGAAAAGGACAGCTGTTGGATTGCCTGAACGTTATACTTCCCCGAACACCATGGACGCTGGTCTCGTCAAGGAATGGCAACTGGACCCAGAAAGCGAGTACCGCTTCGAATTGGATCCAGGAGAGTCTCTCGCCATAAAAGTACGTGCCCTCACTCCACGAACTTTCATGTAATGTGCTGAGGGGCGTGTCGTATACACAGCTCATCTCAGGGAAAGCGGAAATTTTTGGTGCCGAGATTGGAGAAGGCGTCACTTACCTCTTCGATTCAGAGTGCAGAGCAGCAGTGTTCACCTGGCATGGATGCGAGCTTGAGATGAGTCTACTCATCATTTAGATACATGACACCCTGTACTGATACTCCTTCACGTTACAGGAAAGCCGTCGACCGAATACGTATCAGACGAGACGACCATGGCCGTCTACATGAATCTGCACCACGCCTTCGAGCAAATGCGCGTCAAAGCACTCAGCGCGAGTCGAAACTCGCCAACGCGCGATGACGGGGACGGCGTCCCGTCGGAGCCTCCGAGGGTGCTGATTATGGGCCCAGACAACGCGGGCAAGACCACGGCCTGCAAAATTCTGACCAACTATGTCGTCCGGGCAGGACAAGGGTGGCGGCCAATGTGTGTCAACGTAGATCCCGGGGAGGTGATGTCCGTTCGCAGTCTAAGTTGTTGCAGAATTGACTGAAACTTGATCTAATCTATCTAGGGCGCATGGACTGTTCCTGGCACAATCTCTGCTTGCTCTGTTGATGCACCGTTGCCCACTTCGTCACCAGCAAGTCCCCTAGGTTCGACATCGACCTCAGCGCCCACAATCTCATCCTCATCCGCGTTGGTTCCTGCGGTATATTGGTTTGGACATTCCGAGCCTCGTCAGAACATCCTCTTGATGGAACGTCTAATTCGAAATCTGGGTGACAACGTCAATTCACGACATTATAATGATCCTATCGGTTGGTCTACGTTCGTCCTCGATAAAAAGAGATGCACTGAACATCTTCTTGAAGGCCGCTGCTCTGGTATAATCGTAGACACCCCCTCGTCCTTTGCAACTTCGACGGGAGAGAAAAAATATGCTCTCGTAAAAGCATGCATCGAAGCATTTCAAAGTGGGTTTCGGAAAATCATACCGACGAACGATGAAAGGTTGAAGGTTATTTCTCCAAGTAAATGTGGTGCTCGTCGTAGGCCACGAGAAACTCGCCGTGGAGATGCAGCGGACGTTCGGGCAGACCGTCAACGTTGTGAAAGTTCCGAAGTCGGGCGGAGTGAGTAACACCCTATGCCTATATTCCACCTTAATATCGTCCCCAGGTAGTCGATCTAGACCTTGCATATCGCGACCGAGTGCACAAACTGCAGGTGCACAACTACATGTACGGGCACCACATCGCCCCACCTCCAGGCGTGCCGTCAACGAGTGGGGAAGATGGTGAGGTGACCGACATGCACCTCGCGCCGCTGTCAGCCTCGATCAATTTCGATGACTTGACAATATATCGAATAGGCGGTGGTGAGCATCTTCTTTTGCCGATTGAATAACTGAAGGCGGACAAGCGAAGCCTGGAATATATGGCCATCTAACTGATTTTGTTGCATGCAGGGGTCATGGCACCTTCCTCAGCATTGCCCGTCGGTGCAGCAAGGACAATATCCGAGCTGCAGCCAGTCCCAGTCGACCCATCTCAAAAGGGATCAGGGTTGCTCAACGCCGTCCTGGCGCTCCTCTCACCTCCAGCCAGCGACGAGAACGAGCGCTACGACGAAGAGGTGCTCGATCTCACTGTTTCTGGATTCCTCGTGGTGTAAGTGTCGGTCGCTTCAGTGTCAATTGAAATGCTTGACATGGTCAATAAAATAGGAACGCATTGGACTTTCACAACAAGAAAATGACAGTGTTGGCACCAGGCCAGGGATCTTTAGTCGGTCGGACGTGTCTAGTTGGATCCTTCGAGTGGCAGGACCAATAGTTGTATGGCGCGTCACCTATCCAAACATGCGGGTCATACATCATTCTGAAGTTTGAAAGCAACGAAAGCAAAAGCAAGTCCATGTGAAGTTTTACAGAAGAAACGATGAACAAAAACGTGAAATCTAAAGCCTCGAAAGGTCCCGCCCCCAGATTCCACTATATGTGCGCGTAAGCAGGATATGCATGCAAGAAAGAGTCGACGCACCGAATGATCCAGTCAAACATGATCAAGGCACGGGTGCGCATAGACACCTGTTCACTCCAGTACACAACTCTCCAGGCGTACATCGCTACAAGAAAGGAGTGCATCAGTGACATAAACGCGTAAAAAGATTTGATCCCGACATACCTGCTAAACCACCCATGAAAGATTTATTCCCAAAGTCAAAGACAGCTGCGTTGCCAATGTACGCAAGGCTTCCGAGATGCGTGTACTTGAAGGGCTTTGCCACTGCCTCGTCCGTCGCAGGAATGCCATTTGCAGCGAGAATTTCCCTCTGGCGCGCAAGTTTGCTAAGCTTGCTCCCAAGGTACTTTCCTTGTTGCTCAGCAACTTGGGCGGTCTTTTCCGTTTAAACATGAGTTGATGACATCGAGAACAAGAGCGTGGATAAGCAACTTACGGCAGGCAATGGCGAGATTTTGCTGCTGATCTCTTGGAGCAGCAGAGCGAGTTCGTTCAAGTTGAGGCTATCGTCTTTGTCCGTATCATAGCGTTGGAAGAGGTCCCTGATCTTTTCCAGGTGCTTCTGTGCCATCGGAATGCGCTTCTTGATTTGCGCCACTGTGAATGAAAATGTTACGAGGGAAATTGGTTCAGAAGCACGCAATGAACTTACCCATAATGCGCCATTCCTCAATATCTATCTTTCCATCCTGGTTGCGGTCCGCCTCGTCGACAAGCTGAAGGAGGTGACCTACGATGTTGGTTTCGAGCTGAAGACGCAATCGTGAATCCCCGCCTAGTAGTCAAACCACAATGCCGTCAACTCACAACGCTGGCGTCTCCGACCGCATACACTGTCCCAAGCGGCGCGCCCTTCACTCGCAAATGCGCATCCGTTTCGATAGCCTTGAAATGCACTTGATTCGGAAGCAAGGTGCTAACTCTATGAGAAAACGGGCTCATAGCAATACCAGTCGACCATAGTACGAAGTTCGCGGGTATGAACTGGTCCTCGAGAGTTTTGTCGGAGCCTTTCGAAGTGTATATAATTCCATCCTTTGTTATTTCCTTGACACTATAATATACTTTTAGTTTGTCCCATTGTGAGGATTGCAGATCTACAAACCGAGCGTTCGTGATAACATTCACATCGTCTCTTTTGAACCTAGCCTGAGGAAATGTCACTTTTCAATGTGGCTAAGACGAAGAAGTTACGAACCTCCGCATAATTGGAGATGGCTTCGTTGTAAGTGTTCAGTATATGCTCACGCGACTGGATGACGTTGATCGAAACCTCTTCTCTGCAGAGTTTGGGGTACTTGGTAACATTATCGTAAGCAGAACTAATCATAAGATTTGAATGGGCGCACATAATTTAGAATATCCTCTTGGCACAAGTCGTAGATTTCCTGGTGACTTTTTGAGCCTTTCGTCTAGAACATCAATTACGAGCACAAACCGCAGCTGTTTCTACGCCGGTAGGGCCACCACCGCATATCACGAAGCTGAGTAATCGTTTTCTTTCTTCTGGAGACGTTGTCGGAAGGCTCGCAATTTCAAAATTATCTGTACATTGGGAGTTGAGTGGTGATTGTTGTTGTTGTTGACGAACTGACCTGCTATACGTCTCCTGATAGCCTGAGCGTCCGATATAGTCTTCAGTTGGAAAGAATGCTCCAACCCGGTGACGCCGTGCGTCGTAGACGTTGAACCACAAGCGATTATTAGTTTGTCGTAACTATGAAACTTGTTCAACCTCTCGATATCATATGAAGAGATACACTTCAACTCACGGCACATAAATGTTTCGTTTTGCACCGTCGGTGTCATTGAGTTCGACCTCCACGAGTTGTTCGCTCATGACAAGATCGACGGCCTTGCCGCAGATGTAATGGCCATGCACACGAGCAACGATCTTGCGCAGAGGTTCGATCAGGCTACGAATTTGGACGGTTCCGACGGCGGCAGCTGGTTTGGGGAGCAATTCAGCTAGCGTTCACAAGCGAAAGCGGATTCTCCAAAACGCACAAGGTAATAAAGGCGTAAATGTCGTAAATGTTTCCGGAGAAATGACGGTAACGTGATATTCTCCTGATTGCAAGGTCTTCAACACACCCATAGCCTACTCAGAGGTGATCAGCATATCTAATGGGATGCATACTCAACAACTCACTCCCCATCCACCACCAATGATGACAAGTTTCGGTTTCTGTGAAAGCTGCTTGTTGACTTCGTCTTCCTCATCACCGACCAGTACGCGCGCGATAGGAAGGTCCTTCGGACCTCCATTCTCGGGGTGCAGAGCGAGAGGATTGACTGGCACGCGCTCGACGTGTCGGTCGGTGTATGTGAATGCATCATGCAAGAAGATCGCGCCGCCGATGAACAGTACGCTCGCAACACACGACGCGCCTGCGATCGCGGACCACCGAGCAACAGTGACGACGCGACTAAGCTTTGAACGCGTCGGTTTCTCCTTCGGTGGAGGTAGAGGAGGGGAAGTCGATCGTTTGGAAGAGCTTGACCAATTTCTGGTGAACAACGATTTAGGTGATGAAGTGCATTTCGCGTTCGCGTGCCACAAGTTCGTCGACGTTCGAGCCCGGAGTTGGCAGTTTACTTGTCCCAACGCTCGCGCCCAGCAGCGCGTCGCCATCGTCGCTGCTAAGAAGTTTGACGACACTGGCTGTGTCAGCGTCGCCGTAGGAGAGGAAAGTGCGGTAGAATGTTGGGTTCAAGCAGGATAGTGACGTCTTTTGCCAGTGGCCGCGTGGCAACTTCAACTTCCATGGCCGGCGACTTGACGGCAAACTTGTGACAAAACATAACTTATATATCTATAATTATTTCGCGTGGAACAAACGCAGACAGATTGATGAGAAGGAATTTATTTATGCGAATAATTAAGACATCTCGCATTTATACGATCAACGTCTACGATCGACTTTTGGCTCGAAATAAACAGATCATGAGCTACCCATCTCCTTCGCGAGTTGCTCAGCCTTCGACTTCACATCCTCGATTGTGCCAGCCTGAAGAACAATAGGGTCAACATGATGTATATGAGAGATAAGGAAGTACGCCTACCATGTAGAAAGCGGACTCGGGGAGAGAATCGTGCTGTCCACCAATGATTTCCTTGAAAGAACGGACGGTATCCTTCAATGGGACGAGTTTGCCTTCGTAACCAGTGAAAACCTGGGCGACCTGGAAGGGTTGTGACATGAAGCGCTGGATCTTACGCGCACGTTCGACCTATGGTGGCAAATCAACTCCTGCCCCAAAAATATGATCGGAAAAATTTCTCACCGTGAGCTTGTCCTCTTCCGACAACTCATCCATACCCAAGATAGCAATGATGTCCTGGAGCGATTTGTAGTCCTGGAGGATCTTCTGGACGGCAGTGGCAACCTCGTAGTGCTCTTTGCCGACAACACGGGGGTCAAGCATACGCGACTTCGAGTCAAGAGGATCGACGGCGGGGTAGATACCGAGCTCAGCAATACCACGGGACAATACGGTTGTAGCGTCCAAGTGAGCGAAGGTGGTAGCCGGGGCAGGATCGGTCAAATCGTCAGCAGGTACGTAGACGGCCTGGACAGACGTGATGGAACCCTTCTTGGTCGTGGTAATACGTTCCTGCCTATTAGATAGTCAGTATATGCGCCGGAGAAAAAACATTGAGAATACGTACATGCCACCCATATCAGTCGACAAGGTAGGTTGGTAACCGACGGCAGATGGGATACGACCAAGTAAAGCAGATACTTCAGAACCGGCCTGGGTGAAGCGGAAAATGTTGTCGATGAAAAGCAACACATCCTGGCCTTCTTCGTCACGGAAGTATTCAGCAATCGTTAAACCGGTAAGCGCGACACGGGCACGGGCACCAGGAGGCTCGTTCATCTGACCGAAGACGAGAGCGACCTTGGAATCACCATCGAGGTTAATGACACCAGTTTCAATCATTTCGTGGTACAAGTCGTTGCCCTCACGGGTACGCTCGCCGACACCGCAGAAAATCGAGAAACCACCGTGAGCCTTTGCAACGTTGTTGATAAGTTCCTGGATGAGCACCGTCTTTCCGACACCGGCACCGCCAAAGAGACCAATCTTTCCACCACGAGCGTACGGGGCCAATAAGTCGACAACCTTGATACCAGTTTCCAAAACCTCAGCAGTCGTGGACTGGTCCACGAAGGGAGGGGGTTCAGCGTGAATGGGGCACAGCTTGACACCTTTAATCGGACCACGCTCGTCAATGGGCTCGCCGATGACGTTCATGATACGACCCAAAGTTCCCTTTCCGACTGGGATTTTGATCGGTGCACCAGTGTCGATAACCTTCTGTCCGCGAACGAGACCCTCTGTACCATCCATAGCAATGGTACGCACAGAGTTCTCACCAAGATGGGACGACACCTCAAGGACAAGACGACCGCCGTGGAAGTCCTGAACCTCAAGGGCGTTGAGAATGGGGGGAAGGTTTTCATTCTCGAACTGAACGTCGACGACGGCACCAATGACGGTCTTGACCGTACCGGCTTGCGCCTTCGCTTCTGTTGCGTACGAGCGCACTGTGCGTCAAGAATGCATAAGAATGAGAAGAAAGACGAAAGAAAAACGGTGAAAACGAACCAGATGCTAGTGACGACTGGATGGGGAGGTGAGAGCAGGATTGTTGGGGAGCGAAGGAGGGCAGCGCTGCTCTCATCGCCGCTGGCAAAACGGAGAAGAAGAGGGCATTCTGTCTTCTGACTTTCAGCGCCCTCTGCGAAATGCGAGTGATCCCGCGAGTGGTGAGCATCGTCGACGACGACAACGACGGTGACCAAAATGTTTGGAAGAGAGAGGCGTGCACGGAAAAGAGAGTTCAACTACCCTTTCAAGCGCCGACTCGGATGTTGCCGGGTATCTTTCGCTTACTGCACACGTTCGAACTCTATATTCGCCTCTTGAACCTCCACTGAGCTGAGCGTAAGTCATACATAACTCTTCTTGCTATCCTGTACTGAGAATGGTGTCAGAAAAAGAATGGGTAAAAAAGAACTCTCTCTAGATGAAATTCTACCAATTTGCTTTCCAGGACTTGCACTTTGGATAGTCCCGCCCGCGTCAGTGCGCGACAAGCTGAAGGCGATAATGGACAATCCACCACTTGAGCCGGAGATTGAGCCTCCTCTTCCTCTCTTTGAGCCGCACATTACTCTGGCATCGGTCCCCGTGTCCGTCACTGAAGCAAAGCTCAAGGATGTGATCCGGGACATACAAGGAACTTTCCGAGTTGACTTCGAATCCGTTGAGGCCCAGCAAACGTACTTCCGCTCTGCAATAGTACACATTCGAAAGACAGCAGAGCTCGAAAATCTACTCGCATCTATCAAAACTGCAATACCCGTGGACGTCAAAGCCCCATATTATCCGCACATGTCGCTTTTCTACATTGATGACGTCCGAGCGGCCGATCGCCAGCTGGTTATCGACAGATTGTTCCAAAGTGGCCATCTTGTTCCATGTTCAGGATCTACTGGGCTTGCGATAAACTTTGCTCCAGAGGATGGATCAAAGCCTGATGCTCTACACGGATTCGACGCGGATGCCATCTGGGTTGTACTCTGCGACGGACCCGTCAACGATTGGAGGGTTCTTTACAAGCAAAACCTGCACCCTAAAACGTGAAGTCTTTGTAAGTCGAGAATAGAATGAGCAAATTTACTGCTCTGTGACGTACCTGGTATGGCAAGTTTCTTCCTTCGACGGAATGTTCACGGATGATAAATACCGGTTGTCCTCTATTTCTTCAAGTTACCTCGATTTGATAATCCTACAACCATGGGCGAGTCACTCTTTTGCGTCTTCGGACTTATAGTAACACGACTCTGACGACGGTGATAGGGATTGCTTTATGGTTAATACCACCCGAGTACAAGAGACGAGAATTTAAACAGATCATGGATAATCCCATGAGATTCGGCGCCATTGCTCCTCTTGCATATTTTGATCCTCGCATTACTCTGGCACATATTGACTCGGAGGATCCATTCTGTGTTGAGAAACTTCGGAAAGCTATTTCCAAGATCGGCAAGACCAGCGTTCGGGTCGACTTTAAGGACATTTATACGAAAACGTCATTTTTTGGCTCATGCTTTCTACAAGCTCGTAAATTTCATGAAGAAAATAAACGGGACGTTGAGAAAAGCAGACTACTAGTACCCCGGGTTTCCTCGTCATTCAGTCTTCTATGTTCCAAATCATAGACGCCGAGAAGGACCAGTATTGGCCCAGGCGCTCAGGAATGAGATAGGAGGAGACAATCTTCGTGTAAGAGCTTCAGTATTAAACGTTCTGTATGTGACTTCAATCTCTCACTTTCAGGCGTGGGGTTATGATGCGACGGCGAATTCAAGTCCTGGAGAATTCTTGAGTATGTTCCCCTGGTATATGCGCCCTTGTTTTATTATCTCAAAACTGGCCGATCACTTAAATTGCTTCAGCAGTCGTAAGGGTCGACGAGGTTCAATATCTCAAAGGATAGTGTTCGACGGTTTTTTAAACATGCCGTTTAGGAGAGTTCTCCGCAGCCTGAGCTGCCGCCAGCCTCGTCCTTTTGATGGGTTTCTCGACTTGTGCGAGCGATAAGAATTTGTTCTAAATATTGGATCGCTCTTCGTAGTTATTGTGGTGCATCTCTGTCCGTGATTGGTTCAAATTTCTGTTCTCTCCGAAATGCCGGAGTTTTGGTAGAGGCTTCCTGTTTCTGCGTGACACGGTCGGCGTCGCGTGCCTGTCGACGCGCTTGTATGGAAACTATACTGTAAAAAAATAAATGAGATATCGTCACATGTTTGGATGAAAATCCGCACATGTTTTGAGCGAATCGGCACATGTGTGAGTATGATATGTTTTTGTGCATGTTGCGAATTTGCACAACTCACTGGCACTTGTAGATAAAATTGCTACAAGTCGATATACCTCCAAATTTACTTGCAAGTCTGCTATTTGGATATAGGAACCAAGTCTACAATACAAATCTAATATTACAATTCTATACAAGACGGACCGTGACATTCTGATTCAGATGTTAAGCTGAGCCTCTGGGCCTCAGGCTCTCCTGTGTCTCCAAGTCCGAGCAAGCTTAACTGCCTCTGGGCCCTATGGGCCCTATGAGTGAGGAGATCAATGTAGTCATTATGTAGATCAAATATTGATAAATTGCCTCCGTCAGTGAAGCAAATGGTATTTCATAAACTACAAAACTGCAATATCTGGCTGAGGCTTT
>KQ086028.1:0-97405 GCA_001020605.1 Schizopora paradoxa
AATTAGCATGTAATTAGCTATATTTGTACTATATAGGTAGCGGGCTTCGCCCGCTTATAATACATTGTTTTCTACAATTACTTTCGCTAATAGGTCTTCCAAGGGGTGTCAAGCCTCTTGACTGACTCTATCCGCCCTTTCCTAGACTGCAAACTCGTTGTAGAGAAATATTGTTGTAAGATGAGCGTCGGGAGCCAGTTGCTCTGAAATATTTCGTCGAATGGCGGCGAAGCGCGTGGCCATGCGCTTCAACCCACATTGTCCTTTTATGGGAGTTAGGGTTAGAAGTTCAAGTCATTGACTTCGCCCGCGACGAGTTTGCTTCCAGCCTTCATCTCCTTCGCCTCCACATGTTACTTCACGTCAACAACGACGCAGAGAGCGACAAATTCAAAGAATCTGTGCCACTCTCCTGACCACGAGCTACGCCAGAAAAATCAGCAATATCTCAACTACTTCATTACCTGAAGGATTGTGCCAGTGACAGTGCATTTGCGCGGGTTCGTATTCGAGATCGTTAACGCGTCTTAGAGGGTGACAATATGGTGAGTTTGAAGCTCAGTTGCGTGGATAACCGCTTAACATCCCGCCGTCAGCCTGTATGTAACGATTGTGGAGGGACGGTCATCGAGTACGATGCAGCGGCCGGCAACGGGTTCTGCGTGAAGTGCGGGACAGTTGTCGAAGAGAACACGATCGTCTCTGAAGTCACCTTCGGGGAGACATCCAATGGCGCCGCTATGGTGCAGGGATCTTTTGTTGGACAGGGCTCCAGTGCGTCCACATTCTTAGCTACGCGTTTGCGCAAATTGATTGACTCGTTACAGCTCACGCTAGGATGGGAGGACCTTTCGGAAACAGAGGAGCAAGCGAGTCGCGTGAACAAACAATTCAGAATGGTAAATACTCTCAGAACTGCTAATAGTTGAACTCAAACTTATGAGGAGATAGCAAGCAGGAAAATACACGGCGTTGCACATACGCTCCGCCTTTCCGAAGTGATAGCGGCTGCTGCGATCCGCTTGTACACTCTCGCCGTCGAACACAAATTCACCAAAGGGCGGAAGAACATGAACGTGATTGCCGTCTGTCTCTACGTCGCGTGTCGGCAGAAGGAGACACGGAAGTACATGCTAATCGACTTTTCGGATATTCTGCAGGTGAATGTCTTCGAGCTCGGACATACTTACTTGCAGCTCGTGCAGACCTTAAATCTGCACATGCCGCTCGTGGACCCTTCACACTATATCTCTCGCTTCGCGTCTCTCCTCGAATTTGGCGATGCTACGAGCAAGGTCGCCGCAGACGCTGCGCGCCTCGTCCAGCGCTTTGAGCGAGATTGGATCTCATTTGGTCGAAGACCGGCGGGTATATGCGGTGCATGTTTATTGCTCGCAGCGCGCATGAACAATTTCAGACGGAGCGTTGCAGAGATCGTGCAAGTCGTGCGCATTGCGGACACGACACTGAAGAAGCGGCTGGATGAATTCCGGAAGACTCCGAGTGGAAATTTGTCGTTGGCGGACTTTCGAACGGTTTGGCTCGATGAGGAGGTGGACCCTCCGGCGTTCACTAGGGGTAAGGAAAAGGAGGCGAGGGAGGCGAAACTTAGGGAAGGATTGGGCACCGAGGATGAGGAAGACGATGAGCAGGAGGAGGTGGGTCGAAGAAGGAGAACTAAGAAAAAGAAGAAGGATAAGAAAGGAAAGAAGAGGAAACGCGGTGAAGGAGAAGAGGGAGAAGATATCGAGGGCGTTACAAATGCACCGGCACTGTCGGCGGACAATAACAACGTGCCACAACACATCCCGATCGACCCTCAATTGCTGAACGAAGGGATCTTGGAGGGGACACTCGCTCCAGAGCCAACGCTTTTCCTCCCAGAAGAAGGTATACCAGTAAATGCAAAAGGCACGAACGGTGCTAACCCTAGTGACGCGCCTTCCGATATCATCGACGCTGAGGCGGATGACATACTCGCGGAAGAGGTGAACCAATTCCTCAGCGCACCCGAGGGACAGGAAGTCAACGCTGAACTTGACGCGGCCGAAGAAGAGGAACGACGGCGTCGGGAAGCTGCTGCTGCTGCCGAGGATGAACTCAAGGGGCTGGATGAGGAGGAATTGGATGCTTTTCTTTTATCTGAAGATGAGATAAAGATGAAGGAACGTGTCTGGGTGGAGATTAATCGTGATTATCTCGAGGCCCTCGCAGGTCTGTTCCGTTCTTTATTTTTTATTGTTTTATTGAAGATTTTATAGCCAAGGGAGAACCCAAGGACGACCAGCAGTCTAAGAGTCGCAAGGTCAGTTTTCTATTACCAGGTGGAACCCGTCACAAATCTGACTGACACTTTCGTACCCTACGTAGAAACGGAAAACGAACAATAAACCACGCGACGCCTCTACCCCGAGTGGCAGCACCGCGGGTGAATCTGTGCGGAATCTACTCAAGAAAAATCCAAAGTACAGCAAACGTATCAACTACGACGCTCTCGCGGATCTCTTCGACGGCAACTCGCTCAATTCCGTCCCGACAAACATCGATCTTGATGAGAAGGAAGACGAAATGTATCATTTGTCTGAAAATGAAAAGAGCGACGGGGAGGGCGCTGGCATGGCTCTCGTTGTGGTGGAGGGAGGTGGAGGCGTCGGGATGGCGCAGAAGACCGTTAGACGCCCGAATACGGAGGTTGCTGGTGGGGCTACGGCGGACGCTGATGCTTCGGTGGTCGTGGAAGAGGACGGGGCTGAAGTCGATGCGGACGCAGATGCAGATGCAGATGCAGATGGGGAGATTGATGCAAGTTACGTATATGAAGAAGGAGATACGTTTGACGATGGAAAGAGTGGAGATTATGCTTGGGAAGATGGGTACGAGCAGGAAGTATAACAGGGCCGATCGCTCTCATCCATTCGCCCTCGTCCTTTGCATTCACTTATGTTCTAATTTATTGCCTCGCTGAAGAGGTCTTTTATTTTCGTAGGGTTCACTTCTCTTTCACTCTGCACATGACTGGAGATTGTAGTTCTATCGGGATCAATTGACGAACACCACGTCAATACAGTTTTTGTACTTCTTATGGACTTTTTGCCTCAAAGCCGTCATATGAAGGACTTGAAATAAGACATTTGCCGCATACTTTGATGTTTAGTGGCGCGCGCCGGATACTTTTTGCGGCGCGCAGTCTTCTCCAATGGAGAGACGAGGCTTGTGAGACCGCCCTGCAAGGTACAAGCGACGGCCATGGACTGCCGCAACAACCACGACCTCTAGTACTGCCTCTCCGACGACAACAGTTCCTAGTGCCTTGTTTCCTTCCTCGAGAACGTAGCCGACGTTTGCAACACTCTCAGTCGTCTAGACATCTCACACATAACACCCAACGATCGCGGGAGGCAGAAGAATCTTGTTGCGACACTCGAACTCCAACCACGACATAAATCACCCCCTGGCACTGGTTGCCGCCAAACTCTCCTTAGCTCTCGACGATGCCGGCGACATGTCCGTCGGACAACACGATAGAAACTGACCAGAGCTCGTTCTGGAACTCGGGCGGGGTGAACTGGGATGCACACAGGATAGGATGGGCGATTTCAGGAGGGTGCACTGTTCTCGTACGTCTTCATTTTCTTGTCGTTTCTTTCGCGCGCTGGATACCACCTTTATGTTCCTTACGTTCATCCCCCTTTTCGCTTTTGTATTTGAATCCCATTTCGTCGCTCACTTTGCTTGCTGCTGCAGACCGTTCTCATTTCGATATTCAGCGTGTACACACATGCCCGGTGGGTCGCGCTGCAGCCTCCACTCGTTTGTCAATTCCGCTGACCATTCGGAAAGACACTACCACGTCCGGCGCGAACAGCGACAAATGTGAGTGTAGAGCTATTCTGCATCATGTGGATCCGCAGCTGAGCATCCGGGTCTCAGCATACGAATTCTTTACATGCCACCAGTCTACGCGATTATTTCCTTCTTTTCCTACAGATTTTTTCCGCAGTTACACATACTACGAGCTGATTGAAGTCGGTGAGTGCTGCAAAGCTTAGATGCCACTTATTTACGACATCCCGACTTAACCCTGGTTTCTAGTGTATGAAGTACGCGGTACTCGTATTTGCAGTGTGATACACATCCTGATCTCTTCTTCAGGCTGTCACGATCAGTGCTTTCATGTTGTTGATCGAGGAATACGTGGCTGCGACGGCCTCGGGCGGCTCTGTGATCAAGGCGCTTGAGAGGAAGGACAAGCAACCATTACCGTTTCCTGTCGGTATCTTCGATTTGGACGCGTCATGCTGCTACTTATTTCGTTCTCTTTCAATAGTTCTGCTTCTGGAGATATCGTCCGACAAAACCCTATTTCATGCACACTATCACGGCGAGTTTTCAGGGATTTTCTACGAATTTTGGTTGCTTACCCGAATATAGTGGTCGGTAATGCAATACGTTATTGTTCGACCTCGTCAGTCATAAAATTCTTCTCTAGTTTGGATTCCGTCGTTCTGAACACTCTTTCTCGTAGTTGTTTCAATCGTCGCAATTATTGCTCAAGCAAAGAACGTATTATGCGAAAACGGAGGCTTCAACTTCCATTTTGTATATGTTTACGTTGAAATCGTCGACTTCATAAGCATCTCGTGCGTACCATTTCGTTGTCTGACTTATCCGCTTTTTTGAAATGACCGCGTCGTCAGTGTTGCGCTATATGGCCTCATTATATTTTACGCGCTGACGCACAGCGAGCTCGGAGGACGCCGACCTCTCGCGAAGTTCTTGAGTATCAAATTGATCGTCATGTTCACGTTCTACCAATCGTTCGTGGTGAGTACCAGTCATTATTCATTGCAGTAAAATGCTAATAATGAAATCTTTAGTTCAGTTTGTTGGAGGGACGCGTTATCAAAGGTACGTCCTTTGACCCGCACACAGGACGGCCCGACTTACGCGACGTTCCTCTCAGCGACTACGTATTGGACGGAAACTAATATCGCCGATGGTCTCACTGCATTGACTATTTGCATTGAGGTACCGGCTTTTGATACCGCCCGAGAACTTCCTCTGAACAGCACTTTTATAGATGGTTTTCTTCGCAGGCTTGATGCTTTGGGCGTATCCGGCAAAGGAGTACAAGAATAATGAACTCAAGAAGACGAACATCTTCCGAGCACTCTGGGACAGGCACGTATTCCGAACTCAACGAAAATGTACCACCATACTGACACTTTCTTTAAATCAGCATTAATTATTGTACGCGCCGGCCTTCCGTCGACGCTCTATTACGCAACTTACGATGCTTTCTTTCGCAGCTGACTTCATCGTTGAAATCTGGCAAGAACTCAAGTTCTTCTTCGATTACATCCGCAACAAGCCCGGGACGCATTCGCGGCACTTCGGGAGTCGGACCACAGATAAGACTGGGATAGACGGCGGCGCAGGATACACGGACAACGGATACGGCAGAGATTCTTCCAGTCGCAGCGGGGTGAGCCACCCGTACCTCTCGCAACCTTACGATGGCGTTGAACCGAACACTGCCAGTCCCAGTACCGGCTTGCCGATGTATAGCTCGAACGGGGGCGGCGCGAATCTCAAGGTATATCCTGGAGCGCCGAGTGCAGTGAGAGGAGGCAGTGGGAGAGGGGGTGGTGGAGCGCCGGACGATGAGTATGCAGATAATATACATTTGACAGCCTATCGGAACCCGTATGAACTTGAGCGGGAACCTGTGTCGCCTATTTCATCGGGGAGGCCTTCTGACGTGGACGAGACGAGAGGGCTATACCCCGCGGACCCACTGAGAACAACTGGGTTCTAATGTATCTTTTTCTTGTAGCTAATGTACGGTTTTCCACTAAATTATCTTTCGTTATATGGTTTAGGGATCTTGTTTCGTGTTGGAATACCCCTCAATGTGTATCTCGTTCTCTTTTTCTATCTACATCAGAATTGCACATCATGCTGTAGGCTGTGACTTTCTGTGCCGCCTCACCCAAGTTTTGTGAGTGTTCTTCACGCACGAAATTCTTCAACATTTACTCCACAGGTTGCTCTTTTACGTTATCACCCAGGTGCATGTATACCCTTCATTCATCCTTTCTCAAAGACTTCTCGCACTATCATAGCTCTTGAAGAGAAATGTATGGAACGACCCGACGTATGAGGGGTCAGATCATGCCGATGACATAGTTTCCAGTCTCCCTTCTTCCTGAAATTTATCCTGCATGTCTGTCTTTTCATTATTTGTCACAATTTCCTCCGCTGGACGAAAAGTCAAACGGGTTTCGTAGGTAGAAGAAAAATTCATCAAGAAAGCGACTCTGATACTGACCAGATATTTGTTTGATAGGACCCTTGAACCATTTTCTGGCACTGATGAACCAGAAACTGAGACTATATGCGACGACGATGCCGACTGCGACCACGGCGTAGTTCAGCGTTTGTGAATTCACGGGATTTTCCTGAGGAAGGATGAACGCTATGGAGATGAACGCTATCCAGATCGTCGCGGTCACGGCAATTGGGTAGGAAAAGGGGCCGAGATGAAATGGTCCTCGAACAAAAGCGCGACGATAGACAACTCTGAGGGCGATCGGAATTGCTGGAAAGACGGATGATTGGAGACAGGGATAGAATGCATTTGTTGTCAGCTCTCCGGCGAAATTTAACAGGACATCTGGACAGACCATAAGACACGTAAAGCCCTATCGTTGCAATACTCGTGGCCGCAGAAAATGCAACAGTGCTCCCAAGGCTCGGGAGCCCAAGCATGAAGCTCAATGCACATGCCAGCCAAACTATGGGGTGTAGAGATGCACGTAAATCCGGCAAGTGCGCGCTTTGGCCTGAAAAGAAACTAGCCTGCTCTCGTAGGAGATTTTCGCTCAGCGCTGACGACGCGGAAGAACTTGTGCCCTGGTAGTCCTCCGTCGCGCGCAAAGGCGTACATCATCCGGGAGTTAGATGTCACCGAGAACGTCCTTGCTTAGGATAAGCATTACTCGAACCCACCACTTGTACCAAAATTTCTCACCCACACATGAACATGGCTCCGATTACAATGACCTGAACCCGGAAGCCGAAGTCATGTGCAGTCTTTAGCGCTGAAGCACCGATCGCAGAGATGATCCCGTATGAACCTGAAGTAGCGGCATTGTGAGTTTCCTCAGACATCTATTGCTAAGGTTACTGCTCTATCTCAAGACCAGAAATTGATAGAATTCCCGTATAAAGGGGACGCACGTGTGCACTAGCATCGAATCCTGCAAAAGACATGAATCGAATGCATTGAAGGATCGACAAATTATCCGACCTTACCTGTCAAGGAATACTGCGACATTAAAATGCCTATAACAACCACATATGCAGGGCTGGCGCGCTCACTCCAACCAACTCCGTCCACGCCCGTGCGATCGATGAATGTAGAGAAAACGAAGTGCCCGGATTGGTGACTTGGAGCGGCAGCAAGGATCGCTGAACGATTTGATAGCATTTTTCCGTTGAAGTTTTTAGAGTGTTTCTTTAGATGAGTCTTACCGATGACAATAGTAACTGTCCCAATAATGTGCCACCAAATAGAGAAATTGTTTAGGTGCTTTAGAAGACGGACTCCAAATGTATTAACCAGACCTATAGAGACAAATCCAGTTAGAAAGGTTATTATTGTCGCAAAAAACGAATATGTACCCTGTCCGACGAGAACGGCAGCATAAACTCCGATATTCGTTGCTGGGGTCGATGTAAAGTCGGTCTGAAAAGTCGCCACTGTAGAAATGAAATCGGCACAGGCAAAACTACGAAAGAGTTAGGCTGAGAACAGACACATCTGGAATAATTGACACCCGCCTTATCCCTGTAGTGACGGCGATCTGGCCTAATAAGTTGAACCACCCTGTAATCCATGAGGCGAAAGGAGCGATTTCAGTCGGTGATAGCATCGCAGCCCAGAAGTATGGCCCGCCACTCGTTGGATGTGCGCTACATATTTCTGAGCGAGTCAATAAGACGTGCAACTGACGAGTAGAACTTCCAATTCGCACCTGCCATCGCAAGGCCGATTGCCATGGTAAAGCACGCTGAATCAGATGAATAAATAAGATTGCTTATCTCGGTCGACGCGACTTTCAGACGTATCATACCTACGACTAGCCAACTCCAAACCATGACCGCTGGACCTCCTGTTACCTGAGTCCGTAATTAGATGCACATGAAGAACATTCTTAAAATGCTTACTAAGCCATATTGGAAGAGAGAAGGAACACCAGTGATGATACTGATTATCGAGAAGGAGACGCCGAAGTTCTGCGAAAAGCGAAGGGACTTCGATATTACCGCCACTTTACGATAGACGACCGTACCTGTATGACGCTCAATTCTCTCCTACGGGCAAATGGTAAGAAACGATCGATAAACACCAAGGAGAGAAGTATAACGACTCAGGATACGCACTTAAGTTCTTGTTTATAGCCCATGCGCGCCAGTTCTGCTTCATCTCTCCTCGTTGTAAATCCATTACGGAGCGAAGAGTCGGAGTCAGCGTCAACTGGGATTTCTTGGGACATTTGTGCATCAACGGTCGTGAAGTAGAGTCACTGAGTCAAGAGAGGCCCTCTGTAAGCTGAAAGGACAGATTGTGGGAGGATATAGCTCACCACATTTTAATAACCGAACTTCTTGAGATTGCACGCTTTGGAAGCGCCAGATGAACATGAGATAAGGAGTACCGCGGGGCCACTACCTTACTCGTGAAATTCGTCGAAGGACATGCCGTACTGTTTGCTTCGAGTGGTAGTCTCCTCAACTATTGGGATTACAGATGAAAAAGCGACAATGATCTCGAATGGCTTCCAGACCCACTACGCCTTATAGTTTGATTCCGAGTCAAATCGCGGAGAAGAATCTTATACCTTGGGCGAATGGTAAAGCCAGTGATTCGATCTTTCACATGTGCAGGGCTCAAGCATCATCAAACGAGGCATCGAAGGTGGTGGTGGTGGTAGAGAGATAAAAGTGGCGACTTGGTGCGGTCGAACTCGAAGGCAACTCGATGACCGTACGCGTGTCGATCATTCGACGGATTTGGACAATTACATAAGCAAACCTTGTCATGAAAAGGCGTTGAGGGAGTCCCCCATCCATATCCATGCCATTAGAGTATGTGATCTATTGAAGAGATCATGTTCCCTGGTGCAGCAGTGGTATCATCAGAAAAGTCGTGGGCAGACTGAACAGGGATGTCAGTACATTCCTACCCCCCAGGAGATGTGGTCCTCAGGCCTGACATCTTCGTGTTCTCCCTCATTGGACAGTGGAACGCATTACGTTGGTAAAGTAGGAGCGTCGATGTACTGGCGTAAGTGTTCGCAGAAATACAGATTAGCTCGACGAGATAGTTTCTAATTTCCCTTCTTGTTCTAACTTCTCCAACATTCCAGGTTCGGTGACATCGACACCCATTTCTTCTGCTAAATACGAAGTCAGAATGAGGTCATGATATCCGACGCAAGTCTTTATGAATGATTTACACACCAGCTATTTGTTTCACAGGTCCTCTAAACCACTTTCGAGCACTTATAAGCCAAAACCCTAGGCTGTATGAGACCACAATGCCGACGGCGACGATCGCGTAATTCAGTGTCTGGGAGTTCACGGGATTTTCTTGAGGAAGGATGAAGGCGATCGAGATGAAGGCTATCCATGTTGTTGCAGTAAGCGCGACAGGATACGAAAACGGGCCAAGATGGAAGGGCCCTCGGACGAACGCATGTCGATAAACGACTCGGAGTGCGATCGGAATTGCTGAAGAAAACCCAACGGAGTACGGGGATCGGTGCATTTGCGGTCAGTTGACCCTTCAGCCAAGACCGACTACATGTAACATACCATAAGAGACGTAGAGACCTATTGTCGCAATACTAGTTGCTGCTGCGAATGCAACGGAGCTCCCAAGGCTCGGAAGCCCGAGAATGAAACTGAGCGTGCAAGCAAGCCAAACTGTGGGGTAACCGTACACGTAAAAATCTGACAAATATTCCTCTCGATAGATAACTGACCTGTCCTAGTCGGAGATTTTCGTTTGGCACTAACGACACGGAAGAACTTGTGCCCTGGCAGTCCGCCGTCACGGGCAAAGGCGTACATCATCCGGGAGTTGGAGGTCACTGAAAATGTCCTATAAACTTCGATTAGCATCTCTCGGTCCGCTGACCTGACAGTCGCTTGTTCTCACCCGCACATGAACATGGCTCCAATTACAATAACCTACTCGCCCGAGGACATGTATTAAAGTGCTGAGCTAAAAGATTATTGCCAGGCGACATACCATCAGGACAATTGCACCCTTCGTTCCGACGGTGTCAAGGAAAATCTGGGCGACGGGCTCTCCGGTCGGAGAGGCAACTGTAGTATTATAGTCTTGTATGGAGAAGAGCAACCCTAGGATGAGAAACCAGCCCAAGATTGCCGAAACGCCAATTGCTGTAATGATCCCATACGAGCCTGAGGTGGCTGCGTTGTGAGTTTCCTCGGTCATCTATGTATTACTAGGGTTACTGCTACGCCTCAAGGCTTCAAGGGCAGACGAAAAGTCAGAAAACGCACATGTGCACTCGCGTCAAAGCCTGAAAGCATTGATTAGAACGTTGGAAGGGATGTCAAAGTTCTTTTCTTCTTCACCTGTCAACGTATATTGGGCCATAAGAATTCCAATCACAGCCACATATGCGGGACTGGCACGCTCACTCCAACCGACTCCGTCAACACCAGTTCCGTCGATAAATGTTGAGAATACGAAATGTCCGGATTGGTGAGTCGGCGCGGCCGCAAGGATAGCTGCAGAAGATAGGTGTGAATTGCATTGACTCCTCGATATCGGAGAATTTCGTACCGATGACGAGAGCAGTTGTACCAACAGCATGCCACCATATTGAGATATTATTGAGATATTTGAGGAGGTGGACGCCGAATGTGTTTATCATGCCTTAAAAGAAAGTAAGAATACTCCAAGAAAGGATCGATGCTGAAGTAATCCTCACTTACCCTGGCCGACAAGAACAGCAGCATAGACTCCAATGTTCGTCCTCGAAGTTGGTACGAAATTCGATTGAAAGGTGGCTACAGTTTGGATGAATGTGGCACATGCGAAACTGAGTTCGAATAAGTCGATATATCTAAAAACTTGATTGTCATTCACCTTATACCAGTAGTGACGGCAACCTGTCCAAGTAAGTTAAACCACCCCGTAATCCAAGACATAAAGGGGGCATTTTCGACCGGCGATAACATCGCGGCCCAGAAATAAGGACCTCCGCTCGTTGGATGAGCACTACAGATTTCTGCGAAAATCAATCAGATAAAACAGAGAGAGAAATGCTTCTGTTGATATATATACCTGCCATTGCAAGTCCGACAGTCATGGTGAAGAACGCTGCACTATGTCGTAAGTGATGATTTACCTTGCTAGCTAGAAGTATCGGAACCTTACCAACGACTATCCAACCCCATACCATTACTGCAGGACCTCCTGTAACCTGTCGAATGCAATCCACAGAAGGTTTGACAGTATCAAAAGACGGTGCGACATATTGCATACCAGGCCATACAGGAAGAGAGACGGAACGCCGGTGATGACACTGATTATCGAGAAGGAGACACCAAAGTTCTGAGAAGCACAATGGTTCCGTTAGTCTGTTTCGCGGTCTCAATGTCAAACCCTACTTGTAAGAGGCCTAAGTCCCTCCTGTAGACGAGAGATGGTAACAGCACAGAATCAATCAATTTGTCGTGAAGGACAGCTTTCCATAGCCTGGTCGTTGACGTACTTGAGCTCCTGTTTGTAGCCCATACGAGCAAGTTCTGCCTCGTCTCCTCGCATAGTTGTCCCGTTCGCGAGAGGCGCGTCGGCACCGCCATGAAGAGTACTTGGTTGAGACATTTTTGCTCGACGTCGTCGAGGCAAGTTGGGAGTGATCCTACGCAAGCTACGCGGATAGAATGTGGGAGCATATGAGCTACCGTTTTTGAACCGAACTTCTTGTGATTACGCTTTGGTGCCGCCCGCATGAGATAAGGAGGACCGCGGAGTCGCGTGTACCACGCCCGTGAACTTCGCTAATGAAAGAAGATTAGCAAAGAGACCGGGAGCAAAAGCCAATTATCATACGCTGCTTTGCACCCACAACTTCCCAGAGTCTGGCACGACCCTGCCGCGTAACTGATCACGAGAAGGAAAGAGAGGAAAGGGAATTATATAAGTTATGCAAGTGAACGACAGCAATGACGACGATCTAAGTGATTGAAGAGAAAAGAGGAGAAAAGATGTGGAAGAGTCGATATACTTTATGTTGATAATGTAGGAACGATGTGTCTAATATGAGGGGGAACGAGTTCGGGAGGGAGCTTGGCGATTTTCTCTATGGGCGCACGTTTGGCGATTGCTATCAGGTTGAGCCGCGCTTTCTTCATATCGTCGTTCTCGTCGTTCTCCCCAACCGCCGGCAGTTTACCCTCTTTCAGTCGCCCATCTAATTCCATCAGCGATTCGGCTCCCCGGGTCAATGCATACTGCACGATTTCACGTGTATCGGCAGCAGAAACCTGGGGAAGAGGCTGACCAATTGCGCTCGTTTGCTGAGAATTCGCCTCTCCTTGTCGATGGCTTTCGATCGTGAGCGCGAGCAACTCCATAGCATTCGTACCAGCCAACGCAGAGTCCTGGCGCTCCTTGTCCCTTTCTCGCGCAGTCTTATAACTCGCGCCCGCCCATTCGCTCTCGGCAACAAACAGTTCGTGGGGGGCTTTCAAGAGGGACGCGATGTCGATTTGCGAGTCCAAAGAGGTGAGATTATGAAGCTCCGCGATCGTCGCTACGATCTGCGACTTGTCAGCTCGCGAGGAAGCAATATATTTTGAAAGCAGTTCGGGATCGATAGAGGAAGATTCTGCACGTCGCAGAAGGGTGTTCGCCGCGTCTCGAAGGATGGAATGATAGCCTTCTGTTAAACCGTCTATGATGGACGTCTCAACCCATTGTCCAAGAGGCATCCCCAGTTCGCCCAAGCTTTGGTCAGCATCGGATTTGATCTAAAGTCCTCATGAATACCAAAAAAGCTTGAATGAAGGGCGCAAACAACTAACCGTCGAACTCCTGGG
The DNA here is from genome assembly GCA_001020605.1 of Schizopora paradoxa. NCBI lineage: Eukaryota > Fungi > Basidiomycota > Agaricomycetes > Hymenochaetales > Schizoporaceae > Schizopora > Schizopora paradoxa. The sequence continues at coordinate 13,150 of KQ086028.1, forward strand.
ATACCCACTGAACTCGGCCAAGCTTCTTATATATGCCAACCCGTCGATACCGCCGTAAACGACGTCGCGTACGTACGCCTCAGCATCAAGCGTAAGTTCGCTTTCGGGTGCCTTTGTCGGGGTCGTGCCAGGACCAGGAGGGACCTGTAAGCTTGCCCTCGCAAACTCCGTTTCCTTCTCGCTTGATCCAAAGTAATCCTCAAAGTGCGAAGCGCGTATATTCTGCTCCGCGGCGATCGTACCGAGAAGTAATGCAAAGGACCCATAGTCCGTCGGCTCTGGCAACTTTAAGCGCTTCAAAGGCGGCTCCTCAGAATCCTCAACATCGCGGGTGCGGGAACGCGCAGCAGAAGTTCGTGTAATGGTCCAATGTTTCCTGCGTTTTTGGGTGGTATGCCTTGGGTTCGAAGGATAGTTTGAGCTATAATCGATTTTGCCACCTTCGACGAGACAAGATACTTTGTCTGGAGGAAGTGAAACCGGGCCACAGAGCTTAACATCCTCTTGCGTTCGATCCTCGGGTGGTTGAGAAGCATCGGGATGGCTTGCTGTCTCTTCCGTTGACTCTGTAATAGTTGCCTGGGTGATAATCAATGGTGTCAACTTGGGCGGGGAAAGCGGCTCTGGGACCATCTGGTTGAGCATTGAGAATGGCCGTTCCACTTGCGCGAAATCGCAGGGTTAGGCATGTCGAGAACCTCATCGCAGAAGTACTCACTCAATGAGTATGCTAGGCTCCCATCAGGGTGCAATGGGACTCCAGAGCGCTCGAAACGCATCTTCTCCTTCTTATTACGGAATAATTTACCTGTTTTTCATCGACGGAAAAAGTTCAGTCAAAAGATTGTTCGTTGGGATCCTCTCTTGGAAACATCGATGACAGACCTCTAAACTTCAGTTGAATCATAACATTTGCCATTTCGCTGCCCCAAGGGAAAGCTCCAATCCCGTCCGAGAAGCCAGGGAGATGGCCACCCGGTTCCCAGCTCTCCGTCACCATGGGTACTTTCTTTCGAGATCTCCTTGATCTTTCAGTCGAAGGAGCTACAGCGGGACCCTGCACAGACGAAGTGACGCTCTGACTTCTCCCATTTGGGCCCACGGCTTCACCGTCAACTTTTGCACCGTTGGGTTCATCGACGTCCATAGCGTCGACTCCGACAGAGCCAGCACGTCCCGACTCATTGTCGTTAACGACGTCCAAATTCCAATCGCTTTCGAATTCTATCACTTGAGCGGATGCCTTCGCGATTTGTTCCAGCCCGTAGTGTTCGATCCGAGCAGCTTCGGTGTAATACAAGGAATCCGGTGGATTGAAAGCCTGGGCGTTCGAAATGACCAGACGGAAGTCTGCCTATTGACATAATGATTAGTTGAACATTACGAGACGCGATGGAATATATTAATAGAAAAGATGACTTTGTCGCGAAGTGCAAATTGCGTGCCGATGGAAGATTAATACGACGCTCACCATGAATTCGTCCAACGACCGGTAGCGACCTTTCTCAACTTTCTTGGTCATGGTACCCAAGTCCATCGGAATCTTTACTACGTCTGAGTAACCCGGAACTTGCGAAGGATCGACTGGCGACAAGAAGAACGCATAATCATCCTTCCTATCATCGGGCAGAATATGAACGTTCTGTCTTCGAGATGATCCAATTCAACGCCACTTACTTCTTTATCTGTGCAATGAGCTTCGGCAGAATCTCTCTGAGAGGCTTCAGCTTCACTGGCCGAGGAGGAGGCTTCGGCTTTTCCACTATTGGTGGAGGAAGGGGTGGTACGCTTGGCCCCGCAACAGGCGATTCTACCAATGGTGTCGGAGCTGCAACTATGGATGCTCTAGGCTTGATCTTGATCTTCGTAGGCAGCTTCGGTGCCACTGGGGTGCTATTTGACGACCCAGCAACATCTTGTGCAGCAGGAGGAGGTTGGTTGAGTGGCTTGATCCTCAACGGTGGAATCGTGAGCGTAAGACGTCGGGGAGGTTGGGAGACTTCATGGATGGAGGCTGCTGACGACGTTGACGACGTTGAAGATGCATGAGTACGACGTGGATGAGGAGGAAAAGACGTGCTCGACGAGTCCATTCGATTTCACTCGCCAAAGTCGGTTGGTGGGCTCAACACGCTCAATTGCCATTGTGGGACGGATGTCACAATCACGTAATATCATGTGACCTACTTTGCTACAAAAGGCAACTTTCCTTTTTTCATGGTAAAACATCTCAATTCACTCGTGAATTGAGTTCTAACGCTCAAACAAATATATCATAGTCCTGAAACAGCAGATGAGTACGAGAAACATCGATAGGAAACATGAAAACATTTTTTTTTCGCGTCGATCCGAAGGGATTCACACTTCACTGTACTTCTGCACCCTGGCACTCCTGACAGGAACTCCAAAGGCCAATGAAACATACCACATTTACGGATCAATTGCGATAGTAAAGTGGGCGAGAAAGAAAAGCTAAAGGCCCGATTTTCAGGTACTGCCGATCTTTGTTGTCGTATCTATCTCGGTGCCAGATTCTGTCGAGTATGATCGCCTCCGAATCGTGACAGTTCCTTGGCAAACATATATTAGCGCTCCACAATCAGACTGTTTCCGAGGTGTGAACGTCCGAAATTCTAAGCAATGATAATATTCGGAGAAATGCGAAGTGTCTGTAATCGAATGTGCAATTCTTCTTGTTCGGATGACCAAGGGAGGTGCGAGTATTGTTACCGAGTCCATGATTTTCGAGAATCACTGGACCAAGCACTCGAAGTCGCGTTCCAAAGCTTGGAAGAAAATCTCGGACCTGGCGGGGCCCGCTGTGAACAGGAAACTCGGGTTCACAGGCAGATCGTTCTCTGCATTTTCGTGAGAGGTCGTCGGCGAAATTTCTTTCTTTTGGAAAGAATGGACGGACGAGAACATGCGTAGAAGGGGCAGCATTCCCGTGCTTCAGGTCTTCAAACTCCTGGCGTACCTCCTGATTCACGTCAAGCTCGGACGTCAAACCAAGGGCGCATCCAATGAAGGCATATCCGTTCGTTGTGACTCATACTCTCGACGGGTTTTCTATTCGAAAGGTAGCTTTAGATATTTTATATGCTGCTCCGTGCACTTACCTTGCTCTTCGCGCTGGCCTAGATCGCCGACTCGGAAATATCATACAGAACGCTTTCCTACTTCCGGCGTAGAGTAGTGCCGTAGTGCTCGATGATGCGTTTCGAATGATCCCCTCCCGTAGGCACCGTTCTCACATACACAGTCGATGTACGCAGTCGATGCTGTAATAATGCCCGCTGTTTCGTTTTGAAGCTTGCTGAGGATAGGGCTTTTGAGAGACGCATAGCTTCGCCGAGCGATTCGGACATACGTATGTTGTCGTAATCGTCGTGGATTTTCAGGTGCAGTGCGTAATAAAAGCCGGACTCAGTCAATATTAGTACCCGAAGCATAAGATACAAACTTACTTGGCTTCCCACTGTAACTGATCGTCGCTGGAGAAAGGATCCGGGGCGGAGGCAATCCAAAAGAGCTTCTGTCGGTGAACGTATATGAGCGGCGAGGACGTCGCTAAATGAAATCCGAGTATAGATTTCGTCTGACACCGCCCTTCGGGAGGCAGAGGGGTTCGTAAGCAGGCTTCCCATGAAGCGTAGAGACATTTCCGACCAGTCGAACTGCATGCAACACACCTTTCATGGCAAAGGGCGAACCGGCGTCGGCCTTGGCTGACCCTGCGTCGCCTTCATTGCATGCAACGAATTAATGTATCCAAACGCGAGCAGACGACACTGGACGTCACGGCCAGCTTGCGAGGTAGTCACGCTGGTGCTGCGGTAACCCGTGCAGAAAAAAACAGAGAGTTACGGAGTCATATCGATGCTTTAGAGCAAAAAAGTGCGATCGGCGGTGGATGTTGGGGTGTTCGCTGCAGCCTATTCATTTTAGTCTGTTCAGACTCGGAGGGACCTGATCGACACATCGAGGGCAGCGATCGAGGAGCAAGCAACAAGCACTGGCACGGCGCCGAACGCGGAGAGTTTGCGAAATTGAAACTCCGCCGAATCTTCGTTGCTAGCGATAATTCCTGCGGGTTTTCCATTTCATTTGTTGTCACTTTTCGAGCGCGACGATGGAAATTCTCCAGACGCGCCTGCAGTCGCCACTGGCCGTTTCGAGAGGGCCGCTGGGAGAACCGGGCCAGTGCGAGCGCGAGCAGCCGCAAATTGGGACGACTTTATCCGGGTTCGCTGTCCGTTTCGTTTCCGTTAATATTGGTCGCTACCGCATCCTTCCCACACTTGCTGCAATAATCGCAATATCGAGTGGCGACGCAACGTGATTAATTTCGTATCAGACACTCATTGAAACGGTCCGCACAGGCATCCGAGCCGCCAGCGAACTGCTACTGCGACTGTCACGACAATGATCGCATCGCCTTTCCATCGAACAGGGCAACCCCACCAGCCTCCCATTAATTTCAATTTTAATCTCCTCCTTCTGGCCGTTAGACTTCCCCCCCAGGCTCATCAGCACCCCCTGATTTGCTGTCAGATCGCCGCTCCCGTTGCTGGCCCTTCCGAATCCGCCAGTAATCGTCCATCCTCAGGCTGCGCTCAGCCCTTCGAGAAACGCCGGGACGCAAATATATGGCGAACCTCGCTTTCCTTCCTCGAAGAGAAAAGTCGCCGTTCTCCGTAACATCGCACCCCCCTGCGCATAGCGACGCTGTGTTTGCAGAGCATGGCTCTTTGGTAATGGCTTGGTCCCCCCGATCCGAATTTATTAAAAGAGTGTCTTTCTCTATAGCTCGACAGATATTTAAATGGGCCGCTTCCGCACGTCCTCGATCTTCGAGGCTTCCCCCGCTCGAAGCCTGAACGGTACAAAGGGCAGCGGCCTCTTCGTCTCAGCACCCAGCGTCGAAGTACTCCCACTTCAAACGCAACCATTAGTCCTGTCGATCGTACCCGGAGACGCAGGAAGCCTCCAATGCGTTCATACCGCACCGGGGGAGGAGGCGCAGAAGAGCACGGCCGACCTCCCAGCCGATCGTCGTCCGCAGATCTCGACGAGGACGATGAGGAGGAGCAAGCGCAGTTTTCTCAAGACATCATCGGCACCTCGACTTCTGTAGCTGAAGCTCAGCAGAGGAAAAAGAGGACGAGGCAACTGACAACTCCCGCTCAGGCCGCTGAATTGCACAAGCTTTACCTCGCTGTATGTATCCGCCTAAATGTTTTTTACGTTGACGCTGACATACTTATCCCATACAAGACACGTTTTCCGTCCACACAGATGAGAGAGGAGCTCGCCGAAAGGATTGGGATGACTCCTCGACAAGTTCAGGTTTGTGGATATGTCGTTGCCGCTGTATATTCGTGATTCTTACTTTAACTTGGCAGATATGGTTCCAGGCAAGTCGACATTTCGCATACATTTGAGATCGTTACTTACATTTGACTTAGAATCAACGCCAGAAGGCAAAGAAGGATACACCTGCTGGTGGGACGGCGCTCATGCCCCCTTCACATGATGGCCATCGTCTCCACGAACCTTACCCAAACGTTGTTCCCGTGCAAATTCCAGCACAGATGTCAGGTGGTCAGTATGACGTTGCGGAAGGGCCCTACGTGCCTCAACACCGCCGTCATCCCTCAACCTTGAGTCCTCCGTCGGACCCACCTCGTCAGCCATCTCATGAAGGCTGGGTTTCGTCGCACCCGCCTTCAATTGACTCTAGGTCTCAGCCCGAGCGCCTCAGAGGCCCAGGCGTCCCGGGCGATCCCTACCCCCCGATGAGGCCTGACTCGCCCTCCAGCCGCTATGGCGGCATGCAGTATCGCCGTGGTTCGGGGCCGTCGGGGGGCTCGCCGTCGGTGAACCGTGACGCTCCTTTCCCGGAGAACACTCATCATCCGCGCCCTCCGTCGCGCTATGAAAGTCACGCTCAACTTCCGCCCCTTTCTATCCCGTCGCCCTCTGGTCGTCCCAGGCAACCCACTAACATACCGCCCCGTCATAGCGTCTCGACGCAGCAATACTACGGAACGGAGCAGCCGCCGTCCGGGATTCCGCCTCCCTTCACGATGGAGCCGCCTCCCATCTGGAGCAATACTCCGCCCTCTGGATCGCCCTCTTCACCCTTTCCTCGCAGCTCAGGATACGGTAATGCTCGCTGTGTTTTTCAAAATCGATATTCTCTGACGTTTCTTCTTCTGGAATAGTGAATCGACGCGAATCGCAACACGTCGAGAGCGACATCGTGACACGGGATCGCCGTCATTCCGTTGCTTCCTCTAGTCGTCGTACTGGAACCATGTATGACCCAGTGCACGATTTTCATAACGGCTCTCCGGGCCCTAGCCGTTGAAGGCGCTTCAATTAGTTTCCCCTCTCAAGTCTATCGAGGACGTTGTCGATTAAATCGCCATATCATTTATCTATACGCTCACCGATTCACCTTCCGACACAACATGTTTAACCTGTAACGTCCTTGACTTATTCGCCTGTTCTGTTTCTATGTCCTTTCGAGCGTATCTCTGTTCCTATACTAATTTAATGTATTCAACCTAATGTCCAATATACAACCTGACGGCGAATGGCGACAGATTCTATGTTTCTTCCGCCGAGGCCAATGTAAATCCTCAAGATTGGTCACGCTGATCATAAGGATTTCTCCTCCCTCCGAGTAAGGCTTTCAAAGCAACCTCACGACCACTCTCTTGAATACCCGCATCCATACCAACAGATGAAATACCTTTGGTCGATCTGCCCACGTCGCCCTGCGTACCGCTCCTGTGGTCGGAGTCAAAGTCTGGTCGTGTGTTGGCCCCTCCCCTCCGTTCATTGGCCAACTTCGCCCGAAGACGCGCTTGGAAGCGTAATCTATTCTCCGAAGCTTCCGAGTCGGCGCGCGCGTCGTAATCGTCCTCATCTGACTGGACTTCAGCTACCACAGGCGGCGTCGACGCAACATGCTCAGCTTTAGCCTGCTCCAATCGTTGCCGTAGTCTGTTCCGAATTGAGGGTGCTGTAATTTCGGGGACGCCACCATTTTGCGAAGAATTCGGAGGAATAGTTTGTCCCGTTCTGACGACGCAGCTGACGGGAGATGATTCGGAATGACCAATTGCATTCCCTGGGTGCGGTTCCGGCTCGTGGACGTCATCGGTATTCATGGCGAGCCTTGACAACAAAGAGGGCACCTCGGATTTGGCATTCGACGAACCAGGATCGTCTCCAATCCGAGACGTCCCAGCCTTTGACAGATGCGCCTGAGCCAGAAAAAGTGGTCGCCTAATCCGCAAAGGTTTCGAAGCGAGTTTGGTGTCGTCGTTTCCTGACTCATTTTCAATCGTCGTTAATTTGTTGCTCGACGTCGTATTGAGTGCAGGAGGTGAGACGCCATTCCCCGTGGTAACTGGATCGCTAGCTTCTTCCATGGGAATGACAGAATTCGAGTGATGATTATCGACGCTGAAAGAAAGGGCATCCTCGACGGATTTGGAGCCCGAGTGACCGAGTGACCCATTCAAAACATTTCCGGGTTCAAGCGCACGACCTTTCCCTTTCTTATCGGCACGTTCAACTGAATTGACGTCTGGGTCTGACACTCGTATGTCAGGTGAAAGAGATTTCGTCTGTTTCGTGGTCTGGGCTCTTCTTTGAACCGCATCCAAAATCATTTCCCTTCGGCTTTGTTGGACACCCGCAGGTCGAGGCTCTGCGTCTTTCCGGGCCGTGCTCGAACCACCTTCTCCACTTTCCTTTTTCTCGGTCTCCTTGCCTCGACCTTCTTCGCGTCGGGAAACGCCTTCCTCGATTTGCGTTGCAGAGCGAAGACGACTTTGGGTTCTTCTTCGTGGCGCGGGCCCATCACGCGGATGTTCGATACGATCTGGGTTGCCGTACTGCAAATGAGTTCTGAGTCAATATCATTTCGAGTTGAGCGGAAATCAATGAGGCGACCTGAACATATGCGTCGTAAGCGGATAAGCTCTTGAATGGCGAGCGTAAGTATGAATAAAGTTCTGTAATACATCTTGAAGATCAGACTCGGTCTATACAAACACAGATCATCGCTCGTTACAACAAATTAACAGAAAAGCGACTGACCGTGCGCAAAGTGCTCCGCGTTAGGAAAATGCAAGTACTCGGTATATGGCCTATCCATGTCCAAGAATTCGGCAAGAAGTTTCACAGACGACTCCGAACGGATGTCTATTGCTTTAAGGAGTGATATTATAAATGTAGTCAAAAACTGATAAATTGTTAAATTGATTTGTCTGGAGCATTGAGTTCCTTTAAAAATTATTTACCTCTACATCAAGGTTCACCCAAACTTGAAGTTCTCTTCGAATAAAAATGGTTGCTCTGCTGATGAGATCTGGTGACTTCGCAAATTGCTCTGGAGAAGGACATGGACGGAAGCGCGTAAAAGAGTTGGAAGCAACATGCTACAAAGCGTGAGCTTGAATCTTACTATAGAAAATGCTGCAACTTACTTTCGCAAAGAGGTGATTATGATATACCCATCTTCGTTTGTCCACCGCCCTCTCAAAAGCGTCGGCAACCTCGGTTGAGCTCTGATTTCGTCTCCCCCATGGCCTCGGGCGAGTATTACCGCGTCGTCTTCCTGCAACTAGACCTGGTCGCTGAAGGGGCTGTATAGGTGGTGGTGAAGACCTCAACGGTACGAGATGGTGCTTCTGGAAGTCGTATTTCGATCGCACATTGTGAATGATATAGCTGCCAATGGTACGCGTACAGAGTGGACACCTCCTCGACTGCTCTGAATTCATAGATTACAAGTTGATTACGGCAGAGCGTGTACTTGAGTAGATACCTGTCCATTTTACTATGCACTCGAAGCAGAATTCATGCGCGCAGTCTATAAGGATCGACCTGTCGGTGAAGAGTTGCAAGCAAATGCTGCAGTGATCGTCATCCATTTCGTCTTCGAGCTCGCCATCTTGCTCGCTAAGATGTTCTTCATCCCTTTCATCGTCTGAAGTTTGCTTTGTGGGACCTGGTGAAGACTCTTCATCCATATTTCAACGACCAATTCGTGGATGTTTGACCACGGAACCAATTTCGTGTCAGAGGGAAATGATAGAGTCCGGCATCCAGCGAGACGTTCGAACTCCGCAACCTTATTCTGTCAGTATATAGTGGACAAATTTTCTGTGTCCGTTCTCTTGAATCGCATCCACCACAATCTTTAATTCGCTCTGCACATTTTCTTGCGAATATGTGTCGAGCCTCTCGCGGACGTCGATGAGGATTCTGCGTCGTCTTCAGAGTGTCGAATACCTGCCAGCGGCTTGGGGGACGTGGTCAAGAACGTGAGTGTCACGACAGCTATTTAACTCCCCCTTTCATCTTCTATCTCCTGTGATGATTTCGCAATACTAGCATAGTTCACACTGAAACTACCGTGTTGACAAAACTGCATCTTTGTCTTTCGCTCCTATCTGATACTCTTTCCTCTTCATTTTGGGCTTGTCTTTTATGGGTCTTCATTGTCTGACATCCGTCTTTTCAAACAGGCGCTTTCAACTCGGTAAAGGCTTTTCTATCTGCTCCTACGCAGATTCGGGGTAAGTTCCTTTGCATTACTGTTGTCGAGAGCAAATGCTGTACCATATCTTTCGTCTTGAAATACTACCAATGGTCATTCTATGAAATCTACGTGTCTGTGTCCGAGTTCGTCTCGGTAGGCATCTATTCTTCCTCTTCCTCCTGTCCCTGCAGTTCGTCATTTGCCTCCTTCAGAGAGTCTGCTTCTGCTTCCCTATGGGCATGTCGTCTCCTCCACTCCGTCAATCCTGCTTCGAATGTGGCTTCATCAACACCCAAATCCACCAAACAGAATGTCACTCCTATCGGACAACAAAATGAGAACAGGTCCTTCACATGTCGCATCACGTACCTAGTTGCTCGACCTCCCTATTTCGATGCTCATCGTCGAAAAAGAGCTTTCATAGGAATGGCAATGGTAAGTTCCAGTCACGTCCACGAGAAATTGTCACTGACCATTTCAGTGTATGGTATTCCTGTCTTTTCATGGAGTGCCTTGAAATGTCTAATCTTGGAGCCTGGAGAGGATCGGTGAGTCAATAAGTTCTCGGTGTATTCATCTTCGGGGACGAATGACCTGGATAAATTTCAGTCTGGTCGAAGTATTCGATCGCTGGTTTTGGAGCTTCGTCCGGTTCTGCCTTCGAAGGTGGTATAAGGAGGAGAGAGAGAGCTTGCCGTGCCCTTTCGTTCGCTTTAAGTGTTATGTTCTTCGCAGTACTAAGTTGCAAAGAGACGCACAGTTCTGTTGCCGTTGTTCTTGAACACGCTGCAATGGTTGTGCCAGCAAATCGTAACCTGTGGAGAACGGATGGTACTTCATCGTAGAACGAGATCACGGTTCCATGTCTCCATGAATCAATGTCAGTAAATCCTGAATTAAATTTCTGAAGACCATTTGTGCCAACCTATCGTAAATTTTGTTCAGATCATTCTTCTTGCGTCTCAAAGGTCCTTTCGAGGTTGCATATTGGTTAAGTCGACAAACCGGGGCTTGGAATCCACGTACCTTGCGCATGTGTGTCAATCCAGAGGTCCCACAGTGTATAACTGCATATTTTGGTCAAATATTGACCATAGATTGCTTGACAAGTATGATACTTACTCGAGATCGAAAGCAATCAGTTGAGGATAAGTGTTAGCCATTGAACAATCTGGATAAGTTGTAAAGCAATGGGATCGAGGTGACTCCGGCGCTAATATATCTTAAAAGAAAGCTGTGTAAGCACTGCTGGCAGATTCCGAAAATAAGAAGAAAATCCTTGGACAAGATGCGATATCTATGAACGTATGTTTCTATCTACATTGATTAAAAGTGCTATATAGCTACTTGAATTCCTTTCCAATTTCCTCTAGACACGCTGACGCAAGGCGGCGCGCATCAAGCTCCTCGTCTTTGGTATCCTTCGGAACGGCGACAATTTCCATTCCATGTGATGGTGTCGAGGGCTTCAGTATGTCCAAGGCGACCCAAGCAGTAGGCAACCGCTGAGGAATAGCCACGATTTGGCATAGAGGCCCGTAGAAGTGGAACAAGTGCGCGATCCCCGAACGCTTCCCTGCTTCGGCGAGTGCTTGACCTGGGGTCAGAGTCGATGTGAATCCTGTAGGCCACGTCGTCAGCATGGAATACGAGGAAGGAGGGACAGAAGCCTACCTGGTTGTTCGCTTGCAAATTGAGAGGGGGAGTCAGAGAATGCTGCCCAGAGAGTACCCGACCATAATCGCAATGTCAACAGTTTGCGAAGGACGTGAACGAGTTCTTCCTCTCGGATCCTTGCGAGTAGTCAGTACTGAGCTGAAATACCCCTAACAAAAGCTTGCCTGGATAAAGGGTAGTTACCACGAATGCTCTGGTCGGCGAGGTAATCGGCCAACGTCTTGTTACACCTGTCTAACAACGTTCGTAGAGAAAGTGTCGCGATCCGCCGCCGCAAAGGCTCGTCGTCTGGTATAGAGTCAAGGATTAAGCAATCTTTTGAACGATGAACAAACGCACCTTTCTTAGAATCCGAACTTATAGAGAAGAGAAGATCGAGACACCAAAAAGCAAACCTTTCTCGAGGCAGAACCCTTTCCACCGCTGTCGACCCTGTGAGTCCCGACAACGATGACCTCGGACTCTCGGATTGTAAACCGTCCGCATCAAAATCTTCACTGTTTGTATCTCGGTCATGATACAGCATACTTCCTCTCCGAAGTACAGATGCGAGTTGCGTAGTCAAGTTATCCGCAACTCGACTATCTCCTATGTATGGAACGACGTCAGACTCGATGGCTGCGATTAGAGCGAAGTCAAAGAGCTCGGCGGCATCTCGTTCTTCTTGGGAAAGTAATTCTTCGTGGTGGCTTCGCAACGCGTCAGTTTCGCCACATACGAAAGCAAGATAGCAGTGATCACGAACCAGTCAGCAAGAATCGCCCCGCTAAAGCCTTCAACGATCTGGCGCCAGATACCTTCGACTCTTGCGTCACTGACACCTAAACAACAGAACAGATTAGTGTGGACTAAAAACAGGAGAAGAATTCACGGACCGGTGTCCGTCTTTCGGAGCTGCATCGAACACACGTGGACGATACGCAAGAAACATGAAGTGGCCGTCTTCCAAAGCGGCAGATCTCGTCCGCCTTTCGAGGATGGCGGGCATTCATACTTTAGCTTCATCGGTACGCAATATGACTATCGCAAACAGAGGGAGTTAAACCCACACGGATACAGGGAGAAGACACATCACGTACAGCCAAAATCGACTCGACAGTCTCATCCTCGAAAATCCCGGCGGAGCTCTCAAAACGAAGGAATATGTCCACAAGAAGAGGCATCACTTTCTTCGCAACCGCAATATAAGTGACTCGTTGTATACGTTGTTGCGCGTCCCCAGCAATTTCGACTTCTCGTTGAACTTCGAATGCTGCCGCGAAGGGCAAGGTTACGAAACTTGAGAGATCACGCATGACCAACGAGGGAGAGCCAGGCACAGTCAAGTCAATGTCCGAGACCAAAGAAATCACCGCGGACTGTAATGGCGTAAGTCTCGAAAAACGCAGAATCAGTCATAACGCACCTGGACTGGACTCAAGTTATCCACATCTGGGCGATACGTTGGAGATTCCGAGTACGTGATGGTCGCTTTGGATGTAAACTGTAAGTTACTGTACTAGAAAACGAAGGATGAGGTCACCTTTCACTATGGTTAGTAGGCGTGAAAGTCGTTCAAGGGCCCATTCTTGTTTGTTCCTCGAAAGCGTGAGGCCCCGGATAGCACGCATCACATCCACGTACGCAAGGAGACATTCCTGGTCGAAAGGCGACGAACGTTTTTTCTCCTGCAAAGTATCGCCCATATCGTCACATGCTAGCCAGGATTTCTCCGACAGTATCACGACCTTTTCAGCGGAATCCTCTGGAGCGTGCTGGGCAGCATGCACAGCGCGCTCTAGACAGCGTAGTGCAGCAGTGCAAGGTCCGGCAGAGTCGGCCAAGAATGACTGCTTAATGTGATTGACGAATGTATCCCATCCCCTCTCGAAAGACTCCAGGTGAATTATCTTGGAGATGAGGAAGTCGTTGAATATGCTTCCGATTGATTGCAAAGCTAACGTCTTGCTCTCATCCCACGCTTGACCTTGTTCTGGGATTGCGCCGAGAGATGCTGTCTCCACTTGTTGAGGTGAAGCGACAGGGTTGTCGATAGCAACTTGTGAAATGGAGTCAAGGAGAGGGAATGTGACTTTCCAAAGAACGTCCTCCCATGTATCGAGGCTGAGCGTTGAACCGTAGAGTTGCAACGTCCGGAATAGCGTCTGAATGGCGCCAACGCGTACCTCTGGACGTAGATCTGTGCATAGACCTAACACTTCGAGCAAAAGGAACATCCATAAGCTGTTGTATTCAGCTTCCATCTGGCCACCCTCTTTCCGCTTCGCCTGCAATGAATCAGAAACACCCCACAACAGACTACCAGCCGCCGTAAGCGCAATGTTGGTGTCCATTTGACGACCAAAACGACCTAAAGTGCTTATGCATAGCCTTAGGTGTTCTGGGGAGAGTGTCGATAGCGAATCGCAAACGAGCGTCAATGACTGGAACGCCACGCGGACAAGCGCCGTGCTGCCTTTGTCTGGCACTGAAGCAAAAGGAAGAGGAGGCGGCTTGGAGAGTCGCTTTCCTTGGACTGAAGGCGGCGAAGATACAATTTGTTCCATCCTTGGAGTCGAAGGCTCACAAGCGCCGCTAAGCATGTTAAACACGACGTCCCAACCAACGATGATTGTGTGCCCTGCAGACTGCAGTATTTGATGCAACGTTTCCTGACCCAGTTTTCTGATGTCGGTCAAGGTCGCGTTGCTTGACACGCTAATTCCTGAGCTATCCGAATCGGGCGCGACCTGTTTTTCGAGAACGTTGAGGAGAAGGTGCTGGATCGCCGATCGCCTCTCTTCCGAGGAGCCCCAGTTTCGAGGAATGAGCAACAGCAAATCGTTGTCCAGGGTATGAGCCGCTTGAATTCGTATGGAATGTGGGGCGGAGGAATTTCTAAGCACGTCAAGAAGATGTGCAGTGACGACATTCCAGGCGACGTCAGGCGATCTGTGCGTGAAACGTACAATATTCAATCGAGAAACAGACCCAAGCTTGTTGATGCCGAAATCTCCGCCGCGCTAATATACCAACGATACGAATTAATATATAAATTTCGAGGAAATTGAACATTACGCACCAAAGTTCGGGGCAGGTGAATTCCACTAATTCGACGCCTATGTGCTGCAGAGTCTTGATGACCAGATCCCGGAGCAGACAACGAACGTCGATCGCTGTCGTGCTCTGAGCCCACTGGCGATAGGATAGCAGTTTCAGAGGATGATTGCATCTTGATCATTTCCGAACTCAAGCGGCAAAGAGCTGAGACAAAATCGTGGAACGCGTTGTCATCCAGATTCTTCGAGCTGTCGAAAAATCTCTGTATCAACCTCTGTACACTTTCGGCATCCAAGTCAACAAGCAATGGTATATGAGGTTGGGCTGCACTTGGAGCCGTGTTGCTAGATGTTGAACGGGTGCCCTGTCCCGGAGAGGGTGGTACATTTTGCTTGACTGTCGGCCGCTGGCCTTTGGATGTCAGGACGTAATCGGCATTCTGCAAGGTCTCCAAAATGTCGAACCAACTGGCACCGAGGCTTCCGGCGAGGAACATAGCGCTGGTTACCAGGATCTTCAGGCACGCTAAATTCCGCTCCGACAGACCAGGAGCTTGCGCGCCGGATATTGTACTCCCGTCTGACGACGAAGGGCCGGAGGACGACGCAACCCGGGGTGTTGCAGGCTCGACGTATGAATATGCTTCTATGCTCGATACGACTCGAGAGGGAATAGCGAACTTGGCGAGACTTGTCAGAAATGCGTCTCTAGGGATTGTGAGCCCCAACATGCCAGAAGCATTAGCCACATTGAGATAAGACTGGAGAGCGTCCGCGAAGAGAGAATCTGATAGGTTCGTAGCCACCACGAATGACAGTGCCGCGAGAAGGCCCGGCCATCCGTTCTCGATCATGTCATGCACAGACTGTAGTACTTGTTTCGTAGAGGAGGAGATTGTATCGTCAGTCGCCAGCTTCGATATATCCAACGCCGAGGGGGCCTTGAGCGTCGCTTCTCCTGCTGCCCGAGAGCGCTGCACCACAATGGTATTGAAAAGCGGCACGGTAGCTGATGCAAAACCCTCGCAGATGGACACCAGACACTGGAATCCGAGCAAATAGATGTAAGCCTCAGGAATAGGCGGTGAATCTGCCTTGTCAAGCTGGTCGATACTGAAAACATCCCTGTCAGCAATAAACTTCCGACTTCAAAGGAAGAATGCTCACCATTGCAGTTTCATGGCCGAACCAACCAAACTCAAGCCGTGGTCGGCGTTCATCATGCCGACCACATTTGTCATCGTCGCGCTCGCCGCGTTGGCCACCATACCTGCAACGGAACCGACGTCGAAACTGTACCCAGTTGCTGTCGAGGGCATCTTGTCGTCCGAGTGATGGGACGAGACACCAACGCCGAACATCTGACTTGAGACGCCGAGCAGGACAGGTTTTTCTGTCATTAAGCGATTCAAGACGGAAATGAGAGAGCCGAAGAGACGGGTGCCGCCCTCCACAGAGTCGAAGCGTTCCCAAACTTGTCGCATCAGCTGAGCGTCGTTGCAAAGTCTATCGATAGTTATAATTGAGGAAAGAAAGAGCATAGAAAGAAAGTTACGTACCCGCGAATAATTTCCATCGCAATAACACGCATCCAAGGTGGCCTGGAAGCGAAGGAGGAACTGTCCGATTCTGACTCCCCCCCAACTATCCTAATAAGTAATGAAAGGAAGACTTCCACTTCCATGGGAAGTTCGTCCGCGAACTGCTTCAGAAGCAAAAATACGACCCGGGCGGACCTCAGGATGAGAGGGAAAACCGGCTTGTCAGACAGTAGCTTGAGCAGAAGGGGGCATAAGTGGTGTCGCAAAAGGATGAGCAGTTCAGTGTGCTAGACACTCAAAGTTAGAGCAGTGATCAAATGGAACGAGAAGTATCACCTTTCGGAACAAATCATGGTAGTTAGTGAGGACGCTTTCTATCAACTCCAGGGCAAACGTTTTAGGCAAGGAGCCTAGTTTGAGAAAGTGCGGCTTCTCGGTATTCGCAAGCAGGCAAAGATCTTCGACGACAGAGTAAGCGTCGACCGCAGAAGGCCCGAGAGATACTTTAGAGTCATCCGGAAGAATGATTTCTGTTAGTTGTATCGTCTCGACCTTGTCATTTCGGTCTTCCTCGACAACCTTGTCGATGATAAACATCACAATTTGACGCAATGTCGCTGCTGCGGTGGACGATACAACGGCGATACGAGACTCTTGCATTTTGAAGCAGATGATGAGCGCCTACAAAATTCAGCATGAGGGGCCACTTGGAGGTACTTTGAGAAGTAAGACTGACATCTCCGAGCAAGCGACCGTGAAGACTCCGGAAATTGGTAATGAGGGATAACAACGTCTGCAAGATGCGGAGCTGAATGTCAACGCCCTGAATCATACATTCGTTCATAGCATGAAGCATCGAAGGCACCGAAGAGAGAGGAACGGCGCGAAGGGTGAGCATCCGTTGGAGGCAGCTCAAACATATTGCAGTGACTTTAGCATTCTTCGATGCGCAGCCCATTAAGATAGGTTTCAAGAGTTCTTCGGCCTCTGCGTCTCCTGTAGAAGAAGTTAACTTGCTGTAGTCCGTTTACAGAATGTTTGCTACGCACCAACTTTGAGCTTGGTTGAGGACTGCTCACTCGCTGGGAGCGATCGGACAATGCCCAACGCCTTTTCTGAGGCCTAAACGAGCTTCATTCACGTTTAGACGTCGCATTGAATATGTCACATACATCTCGAATATCAGGATGTTTCCGTTTCGTCTCACTGGACAGTGACTAGGCGAAAGAGTTTGTGAGGACACGACGTGGTCACCACGGGAGTTCAACGCACCTGAAGGTCGGACGTCAACAACGCTAACGAGCTCATCTTTTGTCAATGGTTCAGCGACAGAATTATAGCAAAATGGGGGGATTGAGTAACATAGTCGTTTGTGCTGGGGGTGCCAGTGCAAGTCGAAGTTGCGGTGATGCCGCTCGGGTTGACGCGGTCGTCGCGGTCGAAGCACGCAGCGCGTCTTGGAGTGCCGACACACAAAGCGCGTAATATTACACACACTTTACGCATAAAAAAGAGGAATGTTATACAAGTACACAGCGTAGAGTTCTGAGCTTATTGCAGTTATTATAGAGTTTTCGGAATTGTGAATTATCCATCAGTTTCATTGCCCTCCTTGAGGTCTGCGCGCGCCTGATCTCTCCGTAACTCCTCCTCTTCGACTGCCATCGCATCCTCCAATGGCTCGTTCTGCTCCGGAGCTAACTCTTCATCGTCGTCCAGAAGTTCGTCTTCTTCTAGCTCATCTTCCATCGGACCGCTTTCATCGTCGCCTTCCTCGTCGGGCACTCGTTCGTGGTCCACGTCCAACATTTCCTGATCGCCATCCCCGTCTGCATCTCCAGCTCCGTGTTGTGTAGTGTTTTCGGTCTCTTCATGAGATTGTTGATCGTCAACTACCATCTTTTCTTTCCCTTTGCCTTTGGATTTGGCTGTAGACGCAGATTCTCCACCTCTACCAGACTTCTTGCCGCTTTTCTGGAGTTCGCGATAAACTTTTAGTTCTTCTTGGATTTTATCCACCATATCGACAAATTGGAGGCTCTCGAGGGCCTTGAGGACATCGGATGCAGAGACGGACTTATGTTGCCGTGACGTTGCAATGTCGTGCGCACTGTCAGGAATTAGTTCTCCTTTCATCTATGCGAGAGATGTAGACCGACTGACGTTGCAGCTGTTCCAGATATCGAAGAATGAGCTCTCGACGTGCGAAATGTTATTGATTGCATACCTAAGTAGTTGATGAAAACAGTCGATCCTTGCACGAGTGCAGTCACCATATCCTTCTGCAATTTCGAGTTCTCTGGGATCTAAGAAAGCAGATGCGCCGTCACAAAAGTTTCATGTTCGTAATATTCGAATAATGACTCACAGCGCTCTTCGCGATTCGGGTGACAAGCGACTTAGGGAGTTCATAGTTCTCAATTCCGTCCGACACGGCATCCTGTTGCGCTTGGGCGGTGGCGGGAGCCTGTAGTGACTCTTTGGCGCGAGGCATCGTGTACAAAACGCTGCAAATGCGAGGCTAGGATGATAAGCACCCGTTGAAGATGAAGGTGGACAGAAGAGGCGTGTCGTTGTCGTCGTCGTTGTCGTCGTCGTTGGAGAAGGCGTGGCTGCAGCGCGTTTCGCGACGCGTCGTCGAAAAACGCGTGTTGTCTCGGAATACAATGTCACATTTCTTCACCTCAACCACGACCATCACGGTCAAACATGCCCCGTCTTTCCGAATACGAGCTGCAACGGCAGGCGAAGATCAAGGAAAATCAGGAGCTCATGAAGAGCCTAGGTATCCTCGAAGCGAGCAGCAACCTCGTCTCGTCATCCAAGAAAGCAAAGGCCACAGTGAGTTTGAAGAACAAAACTCTTGAAAAGTTCCGCCTTACTAAATGTTTAATCTCAGCCTCGATCCAACTTGAAGGAAACGACGAATCTGAACTCTGAAAGGAAGAACAAGCGAAAGAGTTTGGACAGTCATTTCGACCAGCCCCGTCGCAAATCTGCTCGATTGTCTGCCAGTGCTTCAACGAGCAAGGTATCGATCCAAGTGGACGATAACCTCAATTCAGATCCGATTGACTTCCTTTCCACTCCGCCGAAGAAAGCTCTGGCGTTGCGCAAACCACCAAAACAACCTATAATCGAGGATGAGGAGGACGACGAGGAATCTGTATACGAAGATGGATATCGGGCTCCGCCTCCCAAACGCGATAGCGACGGGACACTTATATTCGAGAAGG
Source organism: Schizopora paradoxa (assembly GCA_001020605.1). Classification (NCBI taxonomy): domain Eukaryota; kingdom Fungi; phylum Basidiomycota; class Agaricomycetes; order Hymenochaetales; family Schizoporaceae; genus Schizopora; species Schizopora paradoxa. The sequence goes on from KQ086028.1 coordinate 32,207, forward strand.
AACCTGTATTCCGACCCAATCTTACCCCAGAGGAAATTCTTAAGGCAGGTTCTTTCGGAGGAACTGCTTTCAGGTAGTGCCACTTTCTTCACTTTTAGCTATAACATCCTCATTCTCGTACACAGATCACATTTTTCGCGGATACTCAACTCGCAACTCTCGCCATCAGATTATGAAGAATTTCCGAGGTCGTGGTATTCTGGCCTTGACACCGAGAAGTATCTTACCTCAACCGAGTACGACGCGTCCGTAAACAAGTACGGCGTAAAGGCTGGGCAGGCTTTGCACGAGTGGGAGAACGCTGGCTGGGTACGTCAGCTAGATCCTCGCGGCTGGTTCCAATGGTATTGCCGATATTATCTGGGGCGAAGAACGAGAGACGACGAGCGTCAGATAAAGCGATGTGAGTACAGATGATTTGTTTGCTACGCGATATTGTGTTCGAACCTTTGATTTCAGGGGCGGGTGTATGTGGCCCGTCTGGAGGTAGATTCAAGAACGCTTTGGTGAAGAAAATAGCAGCGACCAATGGAAAATGGAATGATCCATCGATCTCACCTATCATTCGACAGACTCGTAAGTTCGATTGGTTCAGTAAACCATTTCAACTATCTGACGGTTTCATCCAATATTTCCAGTTCAGCATTGGGGCTACCGCCTAACCGAGGAAGACTATCTGGCTTACTTTTGATGCTTTTTGTGGTTTATTTCCGTTATTTCCATATTATTCTTCACTTATTCTGTATCTCACGCATTCGGTACCCTCTTTCCCAAAATCTCATCAAAATTGCACATTGTTCGGCTGTGATGCATTGTACGCGTGACCTTAGTCGTTATGCCTGAGAACACTCTGAAGGTGTTGAATGCATTTGAAAGTGAGTTGCTCACACGAACCATGTGGATATACTGAAGTGCCTCCACTAGATGAGAACATCTTTACGCCGCAGAAGGTCGACCTGCTCCACCTCAGTCTACGATGTCGATACACTCGGTGAGGCGCTCTCAAAACCACCTTGCTTGGGACAACAGGTTCGATTTCCAGTGCATCGTACAAAAGAATTATTCTGAAATACGTTCAGCATCCCTCCTGTAATCAAAATAAAGTCTGGAGACACGGTTACTTTCGACTGTCTCGACGCGTCGAACGGCCAGATAACAGCTGTCTCTACTACGTCTACACTCTCTTCCCTAGTGTTCGCTCAGCTGGATCAAGTTTGCGGACCAGTTCACATCGCTGAGGCCGAAACTGGGGACACCCTGCAAATCGAGATTCTGGAAATTGAAACCGCTGACTGGGGTTGGACGGGCCTCATCCCGGGCTTCGGACTCCTCGCAGACGAGTATCCCGAGCCCTCGCTCAAAATTTGGAAGATAAACACGGAAGAAAAGTTCGCGTGGTTTGATGAGGAGAAAGGTATACGTATTCCTATCAACGCGTTTCCCGGCGAAGTGGGTGTCGCTAGAGGTATTGAAGGAGCATTCTCCACGATCCCTCCTTATAATACCGGGGTAACATAAGAGTCTGTCTTTGCTTCATTTATTATTTTCTAACCAAACGAAGGGAAATATCGACACCAAACACATAACTGTCGGATCGACTATCTACCTCCCTATTGAAGTTCCTGGGGCGCTCTTCTCAATCGGAGTAATTATTGGGGTTTCCTATGCTTCTTTCTTAAGCACTCATGATTTTTTCAAGGACGGTCATGGCGCTCAAGGAGACGGAGGTTCGTACTTGGCGAAGCACAACCCCGTTCCTTTCTGACGTAATATTACAGAGGTTTGCGGTGCGATCTTTCTGTGATTTCGGCTCGCCTGGTTTCGTTGAATCGTTGCTTAGGGACTGCGATCGAAACACCCATCAAAGTGAGCGTTAGATTGACTGTCCTCAAGGATAAGTCATACGTCAAGACACCTCACTTCCATGCACACGTATCTGCATCCGATGATTACTATTGCACAACGGGAGTCGGTGAAGGTATTTGGCACTTTTAACTCTCTGTATTTCGTGCAACTCATAGAATTGGACGTAGACATGCGCGAGGCAACCCGGGACGCTGTCCGACATATGATCACGTTCTTGATAAAAGAACACGGACTCGACAAAGTCGCTGCATATATGTTATGCAGTGTAGCAGGCGATCTACGCTTGCATGAAGTTGTGAGAGTAATTCGTTTTGTAATTTACACCGGGGGCAAAAGCCACTGCATGAGGTTTTCAAACGCCGCGTTGGCATTTGGTATGCGTTTGCTTGAGCATTTGCTCGAACGCTGTGCCGCAGTCATGGACATTGCCGGGGTCCTTACCTTAGTTAAATGTAATTTCTCTTAGATTCCTTGTTTCAAAAAGTAAAGAATTATAATTTGTTGTATGAAAAATACAAGCAAGCAGTTGTACCAAAGAAGAAAAAATAAGTAGCGCTAAGCGCTGGTGCGATCGTAAGCGCTCAGTTATCCACGTACGCAGGAACGACATCGTTATCGAATTCGACTTCACGGTAATAGACCAGGTGAATAGTCTTCAGCTGCGCGTGGAAGAGACGAGTCGCATGGTGATCAGCGAGGCGGAAGAATATTTTGCTGCCCGTCCCACACACAATCATGACGACCTCCGCTTCCTAGAAGTAGATGAGGCGAGGATATCTGTAAGAGAAAAAAAAAACTAACCTCCATATGAATGATAGACCACAATGCCGTTGGGACAAGGGTCAACTTCTTTACCCAGGGCCTGTTGGAGCAGCAGTCGCCTTTCCATATGTTGATAGTATCTATCGAATATTATCAGCATGGCCGTTGCGCGTCCGAGAAAAGTCGTACTCACAATCATCATCTTTAGTAGCGACGGTGAGCTTGAGGCACTTCAAAGCATCGCACTCGTCGTCCTTCTCTCCATCGCGATATCCATATTGGAAGGTGCCAAGAGAGGTGCACTCAACGGACTTGATGATCGGAGAGTGTACGACAAGTTCTATTTGAGCGTTGGATGGATTGTAGCCTAAGGTCATGGTCGACGGATGAAAGTGCTTCAAGTGTGGTGGGATGAGGGGACGATGCACCGCTGCGGACTGCACTTTATATGCGGCGGGACAGGTCTCTTGATCAAATATGTCTTTGCAGAGCTGACGACATGTCTTTGAGCAAGACCCGCATGGCGACAAAGAGACAGAGAACTTGATAACGCGGCGGCACCTTTTGATAAAGATCAGTTACAATGGTACGTGACAAAGAGCTTGACGTACCCTTGCTATCAGTCTTTGATTCCCTCAAAGGATTCATCCAAATGGATCACTTACCTTGTCTTGTATGCGCGACCGGCGGAGATTCGGAAGATTGAAAGCACTTGTACATTGTTCGTGTGCGCGAGGTTCATTTACATATAATGCACAAAGTTTACGAGACAATGAAGTTGTGGGCACGAGATTCGAGTCCTTCCATCATGAGCCGGCTGTCCTTGAAGCCATCGACGTTCGAAATCCATTCATGCACCTTGAGAAGTTGACCGCCGCCATCAGTATACATCCCTAACCGACCAACAAACCAATCTTCATTATCGGGCGTCCACAGACCCATATTGTAGCCTGATTTTTCCCAGATATGATGCGGAGGCCAATATGAATACTGTACTGGTGCATTGTTTGAGTCGGCTGGGTGGCTCTTTTGTTAGATGGGTGAATGAAGTGAAAAGAAAGAAGGGTACTTACGGGCGGAGACAACGAATGTGCCGATCAACAACTCGAGTTCCTCTTTCGAAACGCCGTCATCGATAAGATCATCTCGACCACCTAGCTCTTGAGGGCAATTAAGGGCGTCTGGGGATGGCGAATCATCAAGCACTTCGTCTATGAGAAGGAAATTGACGGCGAGTCTCCAGATGATCCCTCCGAAACGGAGACATTTGCGAAGCCGACGTTTGGACAGCAGCTTTCGACACTTGTCGAGGTACGCGTAAAAGTCGACACAGTCTGCTTTCATTGTCTCCATAGTCCAATGCCCTAGTCCTTCGACTCGCTCATCGTGACTTGGAGAGGAGAGTTCCGACCTCTTCAGTGCCGTAACGTAGGGAACCCCGTGATAAAGCAACATCCCCGCGATTTTGTCGTAGCTTTCGCACTCGAAGGGCTCGAGTCGTTTGATTGCAAGCGCTACCCAAGCGCTCCAAACAAAAAAGCGTCGCCCAAGACGGTCTTGAACCAACCTTCCCCTATCGTCCAAAATTTCCACTGAGTACAATCGGCGTAAAGGGCTTCTGTCGTCTTCGAAATGCTTTGCGTTGTAGCCAGAAAGCCCGACTCTGATACTCATGTTTCCGAAGCTATGGATCGATCCGCCGTAGGTGTCGAGCTGTGGGATATGTTGGATGTCTTCCGACCCAAGGCAGGCTACGAAATTCCGCAAACGCAGCTTTAACTCGGCGTCGACATCAGTTATCGAGTCTCTGAGGACATTCTTCGCCCGTTCGGGGGTCAACCGCGCAGGAATGAGCTTCTCGTCCATCTTTCCGCCGGACACATCTTTGAGGAAACCATACCACAAAGACAGTCGGTCGAGAAGAGGGAACATTTCGATTGCTTCAATCGCTTCATTGTGATGTTTCGAGCGACGTTCAGTTCCACTGGAATATGTAGAAAGGATGTCTTCACGGAAGGATTCGGGGTTGACGCCTGTAGACGAGAGCGCTCCGAGACGTTCGACAGATTCATCAGCTTCTTCGAACGAAAACCGCGTGCCATCGGGACACGGGGGCTCGTCCTCATCGGTTTCGTCAGTAGACGGCCTGAAACCCATAGAGGGTTTCCAGTCGCCAACCCAGACATCCCACTCGTCACGAAAAGGATCGTATTTCATCTCACTCGTCTTATGGGAATCCCAAATCCAATCATGATCCCCGCGAGGTACGAGGTTGCGTTCTTCATGCGAATTGTCATCGCTCCACTCCCAGAGAAAAACTTTCGTTTTGCTTCTTGCTCCAGGAACCGGGTAATTCGAATGTTGTCGCTGGCGATCTTCAACACGTTTCCGCTCTTTCTCACTCATCTTGGAATGCCTCGTTTCATTCTCTTGGGTGCGTCGCGCAAAGAACTCTTCCCGAGTCTCGTGCTTGATGGTAGAACCAGTAGCAGACGTGCGTACTCCAGGAGGTATGCGGGGAGGGGTCAAAGGTGTGCTCAAGCGTTCATCGTAGTGATTGCTGTAGGAGTCGACGAGTGAAAGGGAGTCTCCTCGGAGCCTGCAACGTGCAGAGTAGATCACGTCGGCCGGAGGAGCGTGTTGCCGTACGCGAGCGTTTGCAAGTTCTTTTGCCTCTTCCTGAGTCCCTAGTTTGTACCCGAGTGCACGTCCCATGGATATGATTCGTTCTTCGAGTTTTACGTCCAATGGAGAGTTCAAAATTTTTTCGTTGACGCGGAGGACCACGGGCATGTTGAAGCGGTAGAAGTATGGGATAAGGAACGTGAAGTTGGTCTTGAGGTAATCGATGATGACGCCCCGCCGCCTCATCCCCGTACTGCAGATGACCGAGTCCATGAGTAACGCAGCCCACACCGGATGGATCCCGCCAACGATAACGTCTCCTTGGAACTGATGCCATTGCGCAACGGCGTTGTTGATTTCGTATAGACCATGCGTCAACCTCATCGAGACGAAGAAGGAAAGGAGGGAGTAGAGGAGCATGAATCGGTTCCGCACGTCCATAGCCTTCTGGATGAGCACCTTCTTTTGGGAAGGCAGAAGTTGCACACGGAGAAACACAGCGTTGGGTTTGCAGGATTCGGGGAAATTTATGAACTTGTACCCACTCGCTTCCATCAGGATGCCAGCCGCACTTAACATGTTGGACTCCATGCGAACCCAAGATTCGCAGAGAACGGGTTCGAATTGAATGCAGGTTTCGCCGTGCACAACTACCTCTATCAGGGGGAATCGGTTTGGGCCAATGGCTAGTCGATTGGTGAGGGGACCGTGAAAAGGAATAGTGTCGGACGTGGGGAGAAAACCAAGGTATGGAAAGCCAGGCCGCTCCCAGTCGAGTTTACGCATGTCAATAAGACTCTGAGGGCCCCGTCCGTACGTTCGAGGTGGGACGTGGAATTGTTCAGTGTTGTACCCGACGTAAATGTACCCGTCGTCCTGAGCCCAGCAAAGTGGCTTTGGAATCTGCCTCGTAAGGTCGTTCTCGATGGGGACCGGCGAAACAACCCTCGGCTTGTTAACAGGGACGGCCTCTTCAACCACTCGCGTCCGTTTATGTTTGGGTAACCTGCAACGAGGTTATTCAAGACAAGGGAATAACAAAATGATGAGCTTACGCTTTAGTCCTTCGAGGGCCTTCCGAAGAAGTGCTTGCTTCGGGAGCTCTTCAACGCAAGTGAGATTCGGTGCAAGTCAAAAAAGATAGAATGGGACTTACGAGATGTATTTCCCTTTACTCCATCGCTCATTCTTATCGTCCTCGACCGGCCGTCTATGGAATGCTTCATTTGGATCTCTGCCGTAGGGGTACGCTCGTTTTCGCGAAGAGGATGGGTCCATTGTTGCTCGGTAGGAGAATCCGCAGCCGTTGGCTGTATAGGCGCGCGAAGTAGAGGTTAGGGGACGCAAAATGAGCAGAACAAGGAGGATACTTACCAGCAACACCAAGGCAGAGAGGAAACGTTTAGATTTGGAAAGGAAAAGACAAGTTCTCGCCGAAATGCGATAAACTTGAACGGAAGCCGTCCGAAGTTTGGCGAAGGAGTCGCGCAAGTTTGGGCGTAAGAAATGGCTGCGAGAAGTTTGCGAATCCAGGAGGTGGTCCGCAAGGAAGTGGTTCTCGCCAAAATGCGATGAACCACTAAGCCCTGTGGGCGGGCGCGTCGCAGATGGTGGTGACGAGCTGGCCGACGACGAGCGACCAGCGAGGCGGAGGGGATGGTGGTGGTAAGGAAGAAGAAGTTGGCGTCGATGAGAAGCACGTCCAAATTTGGAACCGAAAAAATAAGCATTTCGGATTGTGCCGAAACTTTCATGGCATATCCATCGCGTCCGTTTTTTTGAAGTCCATACGAGCCGGCCCTAAACTGTTTGTTAGCCGGCCCTAAAGTCCACTGGAGGACACGGTCTCATCTCCTCTCCTCCTCCTCCTTCGTGACACTCATGAGCGTGCAGGATGGCATTTTGGCCACCTGCGAGGCTCCCAAACCGCGAGCGTCGACCGAATGGTCCTCACACGCGGTTTTATACTCTCGCATTGCTCTGGGATGAGCACCGGCGGCCTCTCGAAAAAAAAGACTGCATCTGTCTTGTTTGGCGCTGGACACGCCAACATTCTATGCCACTCGTCGCGAACGGTCTCCCCATCCCTTCTGCTTCGCATCAACATCCTCAAACTCCCAGAAAGCGCCTTAGAGCTCAGGAACCCAAAGGCAGCACACGCCGTTCAGAAAAGTAGCGAGAAATCTCAGTTCGTCGATGTTAGGCGCCCGTCGTCATCATCCAGGTCGTCGGAAATTGTGAAGGCGGATTTCGCTTGGGGGCGACGTGAAATTCAACAAGGTACGCCCAGAATTCATTCTAAGTGTTCTCGCAACTAACGAGCTTGTCACTTGCGCCATTCAATTCCACCAGTTCCAGTTGGGTCATACAACATTTCATCCTACTCATTTCTCCCGGCGTCGCTCATATCCAGTAAGTACCACAACTGCTATACGATGTTACAAGGATCAGAAAGCGCTAATCTTGCCGGAGGTCTGCAGAAACACCCGATCGTTCAGTGTGAACGGATGCTTCGCGGAACGAAATTTCTCCTCCCCGTACGATGGCATTTTGGCCACGGACGGTCCCCCGAACGATGACATTTCGTTACGTAGGGTTTAGTCTGAAAACAAATACCTCTCAATGGCGCTGCAGAGTCGACTTCGATCTGTGCAACCTGTCGCTTCGTCCTGACGTCGATCCCTCACGTTGGTGGTCGATCTCGCCCATTACGTCTACCCCAAACGACATCGGAAATGAAACCTTCAATCCGCGAGGCCTTCAAAGCAGCATGGCACTTGACCACTCCCTTCAGGGATCCAAAGGGACTGATGACCGTTGTTTGGTCGTGCGAACTGTGCTTTTGCGCTGTCTTAAGAGGACGTACCCTCCGAACTCATCCCCTTTGCCCCCCCTTTCATCTTCAACTATCACTCTCAGAAACTGCCATCTTCCCCATCGCACAAAGATTTCGACTTTCAGCGTTACTTTCAAGAACTGTGAGTTACTTTCTGCGCTTCCGGCATCGACGATCACCGCCTGACGTCTTTGTGGGTCCACAGATCTGCATGAGCGCTTCCGTGGGCCAGCGTTCGAATAAACGACAAAAAGTAGGCGACGAGATGGCTACCCAACCCCCCGCGTATGCCACGCAGCCAGCTATCCCCCCTCCCCAGAACCCCCCTCCTCCTCCTGCCCCTCCCGCCGTAGGAGGTGTTAACCCCCCTGCCGGCGGTAGTGGAAATCCTCCCGCCGTTACTCCGTCCCCAGGTGACGTGAATGGGGCATCCACCACCCCCGGAGGCGCGACAGAACAGGCTCAACCTCCTCCCGCGAAGAAAGCGAAGACGGGAGACGCACCTGGTGCTGCCGAGGTGGTGAAGAAAGACAACCCCAAGACTCATCACGTCAAGACCAAAGATTGGCCTGATGGTTGCCGTTCGACGAAAGTGAGTTTGCGATCGCCATCGATCTACTCGCAAGTCGCTGATTTTTCCCCGTTCGCAGACGAGCATGGACCACCACAATCGGTACTTGTGTGGGACGTTCTCCCAAGTTGCCGTCCCTGTCCGCGCCCGTCCCCATCATATTGCGAAGTTTGAGGAGAGATTCAACTCGACCCTCAGCTTCAACAACACCATTCAAGCCGCCTTCGTCAACTACGGGTCATACATGAGCAAAGCCCGCGAGCTTATGCTTGGGGCGAACATCAAGCTCATGGATGCCCTCGATAGGGGAAGCACCATCGCCTTTAACCTGACCATGCTTGGGGAAGACCACCGCCTGTTCATGTTCGAGGTTGTGGCCGCTATGGGCCTAGAGGAGTTTGCCCCCGACATTACGTCCAGCCATGATTCGTTGTACAACCTGGCGCACGAAAGGATTGCGACATTCACCTTTCGGACCATCGCAGCTCAAGGCGGGTACGCGTTCTTGGGGTGTGTGATCCCTTTCACCACCGACGCGGGTTTGATGTCGCGAATGTACCGGAACTTCGTTTTCTCGCGACTCAGGGACCTCATCCTTCGAGAGACGCGGGCGCCGGGCAGCCTGGTCCTTAGTACGATGGTCACGGAGGCCTGGAGACGGTGCAAAGGGGTACGCATACTTCACTTCAACGTTTTTTGTTGCTAATTCGCTTCTCAGCTCGCAGAGAAACGCGACAAGTACATTACGTCGGAGGTGTTCTACCGACACACGAACTGCATGGTCAAGTTCCCTGACAGCGTCTCTGATGACGGGCAGGAAGATGGCGAGGTCGAAGAGGAAACAGGACAAGTCGCCTCGTCCTCCACCGCTGTGATCAAGCGCAACACCCCCGGCGCATACATCATTCACGAGAAGGAGGGTAGAAACCCGAAGGTCACCGACTTTGTTCGGGCGGTCGACATCGCGCGAAAGGCGGTCGACCGCCGTGCCCCTAACCGGCGCAAGGGAAAGATGTGCGTCTGTCTTTTCAATTTTTTATTTTATTTGTGACTAAATGCACTTTCCAGTCAAGAGCGCCTTCGCGAAGATAAGGTTGGCGGGCCTGCCCCGAGATCGCATTGGGCAACACTACCCCTTGGAGTCCCTCTGGATTACTTCACCCCAGCGTACTACAACAGCCTCACCATGCGGGAGAGGCATGAACTCGACAAGCACGCCGTCTATAAGGTCGGACTCCCCGCCCGAGGTCTTTGCAGCCCAGACAAGTGGAAGGACTGGCGAAAGCTCCCTTATGACACTTTTATGCAACTCCATGGCGACGCCATCCTCAAGGACTACGACATTCCGACGGCGGAAGACATCCAGAGGCTCGAGGAGCTTGAGAAGATTGCCGCGACCATCCGGGAAGACGATGACGAGGAGATGGAGGAGGTTGGGCAACTTCTGGAGAAAACCGCCGTCGTTGGCGAGCCCATGGATGTCGTCAACCAGTAATCTCATCCAGTGATCGCTTTTCATTTTTTTTCGTGTTCACGCAATAATTCCAAACAATCGTTAGTTTTTCCGCTCTCAACCAATAACGACAAAAACAACCTTTTACATTTTTTTACTTTACTATGCCCTATGCCCTATGCCTTTCGCCATTGTATATGCTTCCCCTTCTACATCAAAATATATGCCCTATGCCCATGCCAATCATCGTCGACCTCGATTGAGGGAAGTGCAAACAACCAGAGTCTCGTGAGGGATTCCGTAGGTACCCGCTGGACGGCGAAGCGTCGATGTGTGAGCAATAACATGTCGATGCTCTATGATGACCAGGTTGTCGGATGGGCGGGCGTCTTTGATCTGCACTCCATATCGTGGATGGAAGTGCATGAACGGTGCTTTTACCTCGTCGAAGAATGATAAACGACGATGTGTCCGAACAATGAAGAATGTTCTTTCCTTCGAATGGAGGATTGTGGACCAGATCGCCTCTATAAAACCAGTGCTCGTGTTTTCGCTATTAGGGATATGCAAATGGATGGCACTATTGCCTAGGTGGGCTTTGCTCGTGCTATACGTGCGTCCTGAGATATGCACTTCCTTGTGCTCCCTGACCCTCGGCTGCAAGTAAGTGGATTGCACATTGTATATGTTCGTATAAACTGATTGACAAGTTTCGCCCGTCCCTTGTAGGTAAGCAAGTAACGTATTATAGTCGACTTCGGGGAGTGTCGTTGCGTCCTTAAAGAACATCCCCTCTTGGTCGCCGTGGAACGGCTTTTCGGGATCGTCTAACGAGAGAGTTTTCGGGGCCAGGATGCTTCGCAATGGTTGCAGATCCTCGTCCTCTTGCAATGCTACCACGACTTTCCCTCGGCGTACCATTTGCCGTAACATTGTAAACTCCATGTCGCCTGTACGCTAGTGAGTTATCTTTCTTTCTTCACCACCTGAAACGCCACGTACGAATTTTCTTATTTGTGTTTATATCCTGCAGGGTTCCGTTCATTCGCTCTCCGCTGAATTCGCTTAGCGGCGGGAGTGGTCCCCAGAATTTCATGATGTCCCCGTTGTGCATTGCGTAATGGTGGTTTGGTTTCGTATTCCACATTGGATAAAGTTGACCAATCGAACGCCGATACCTCTTATACCTGTCCGTATACAAGTCGGCTTCTGCGTTGGATGTCTTGAATGAACAAACGATATTGGTGCATATTACTACGTTCTCGAACGAACGACGCGAAACTTCCGACGCATCTTGCGAGAGATATGAAGAGCCACCTTGCCAAAACTCGGGGACTACGAGTGGCAGAATAAACGAGAAAAGGACGAGGTAATCGTTGGCTTTGAGGCTTCCGTGACTCGCTTCTCCAAGGTTGACCGGCGGACGCCCCACCCAAGTCGGAAGCGTAACATATCTTATCGCATTCCTTATGGCAGTCAAGCAAGCAATTGGGAGGTCGTTGTCCACTGGGACTTCGATGTACGGCTCGTCTGTTGGGTCATCGCCGTCATCCGGATCGGGGGTTTCACTCGGAGCTTGTGATGCCTGAGTTGGTGTTGTTGACCTCGTCGAAGGTACGGATGGTTCGTTTTGCGAACTTTGAACCGATGCGGGTGGTGTTGGCGATGATCTCCTTCGAATTCGTCGTGGCCTTAGTCTTGATAGGGTTGAATTGTCCATCTCCAAGCCCTCGAGCTCTGAAGCGGAGTCTCGGACATCATCATCGGTGAAGCTTTCTTCCTCGTTTTCCTCAGCAAGCGCAGTTTTCATTGCATTTTCTTTCGCTGCACTTCGTCCTATCCCCCATAAATCTCTCAGTTGGTCTTCCAGGATTCCCTCAAGCCAATTGTGCATAACACCCAACACAACGTGTTTCACTGGGTCCCAGTACGCGAGGCTGTGAAGGCTTGTCCAACGAACTCCGTTCTTCTTCACTTCGTCCTCTCGCGCTTTTGGACTGCGCTTCCCCTTCCAGACCAACGCTTGGAAGCGGACCTGGTGTCCGTCTCTCGTCGCCCAAGCCGGGGGATCTACCTTGTCGATGTCATCCATGTGGACGGTGCAAAATCCACACGGATATGTTGCACTGTGTCCAGTAAACCCAGTGTACAGTGCACGAGCAGGAGAGTCCGCAATTACAGGTGCGATTCGAATCCTAACCCTTATGCCCTCCGGAAACATATGTGTTGGAAGAATTTTTCCGTCCGTGAACGTCTGCAAGTCTCTGACAATTGGACCTAGGACTTCGCTGATGGTCTCGGAGTCAGGGGCGGAAGGGCCGGGTACGATTGCGACTATGAATATATTTTCGGGCTCGTATCGTAAGTGTGGTGGGAGGTTCATGCAGTATAAAGCAATAAGTCCACACTTGGCGGTCTTTCCTACATCTTGCGTAAGTTTTTTTTTTCATGTTATTTCATCTTTCTCTTACCTGCTATTTTCATTCCGTACATTCGAAAGTCATCCGTGTATAATCCGAAGACGAGATCGTAGGGGCTTTCTGGGCCTCCGTCCGTATACATTGTTTGCCAACCTGGACTATCGAGGACGTCGCGCATCTCTGGGATGGCCCCCCCGCTATGCTTCCTATGCGTCTCACGCAGAGCTTCTTCTATCGGTTTCCGCCGGACGAACGCAGATAGACGAGAGAGAATAGACTGTGAAGTGATTTGACTACGAGGCGTAGCTATCTCTCTCCCTCCTCGAGTCCTTCGGACCTCCCAGAGTTCAGCACCACACTTCCTTCTCGTATTCACTTGCCGCGTGCAAGTGCGGGGTATGTTTTCACCCTCGTAGACCCGGTAACAATCCGGGCAGCAGAGTTTGCGCACTAGTTCGGGGCTTTCTTCTTCGAGCAATGCCTGCTGAATGAAGTGCCTCTGATACGCCGTTCGAATGTCGCGGGGGATGTTCAGTGAAGGCATATCAACCTGGATGTCATTTGAAGCCAGGAATGCAATGAAAGTTTGCATGACTACATCCAAGATCATCCCTATCGCTTGAAGGATTGCGTTCGAGATTTTCCGACTGACTCCTGCTTGTACGTGGAGCCAAACAACAAGCACGCATACCAACTTCTCGATAGTCATTGCCATTGTATCCGGCAAATGCAATCGTTTCTCTATCAAATCTCGTAAGTGTCAATCGTTTCTTTGCATGAACGATTCACATACTTCTCTCTGTGGCAGGTTGCGACCTCCGCGGTGACTTTGACCTTGACCTCGACCTCCCTCGCCTCGGGGTATTGGACGCAGCTCGGGCAGTACGATCACGGTCCATGTGTTCTCGTCGAGTGGTCGAAGAAACATATTGACCGTTTTGTTGGACACCTCCGATGTCGCAATTTTTCGTCCTACAGTGGGAGCATACGCAAATCACCGCCTTCCCTTTCATCTTGCGCAGAGAAGTCTGTCTTGAAGAGCGAACACGTTATGCGCGAGAGTGGTGTGTCTGTCGTGCATGTATGCAGCGAGGCTGAAACATGAGGCTGTTTATTTATTGCATATTTTGTACAATACATGTATTGTTGAAAAGGCGGAATTGATTGCACTACCTACTTGATTTGAATATGAAGTTCGAGACGAGTTTGACGGTTCTTAATGAGCAATGGAGAGTAAGCACATTTTTAACTCAGAATCTTTTCCTCAATTATTGAATTTATTCTGACATCGGGGCTATGTATTTTACATAATCCAACGCTCCCCCCTGATACCTCTCACAGCGTCAGACGCACATCAGATGCCTGAGCAAACGCCTAACAAATGCGTACGCGTGCATCTGAAAACCTCACGCGCGGGTCTTTGCCCCCTGTGTTATGTGTAATGCTCAATGCCTGGACTTTCGCAAAGGTTGACATGCCGAACTACGTTGTGAGTCACTATGCTATGAACATGAACATCGCATTAATATTGGAATCGTAGGTGGGGATGATGATGCCTAAATCTATATTTACAAAGTGAAGCATGTAATATCTACAGTTGAAAAGGTTGCGATGATACGATAACAATTTATGCGTTAAATAACCCTGAATCAAAACATTTCGACATGATCGAGAACAGAAACCTATAGAATACAGAAAGAAATATGGATACACCATAAACCAAAACTTCCAAACCTGTAGAAACTACACATCCTCCGCTGTAACCAAGCAATCTGCGTCATCTTCTGTTTCGTATACACCATCCTCGTCTACTATCTCGGCGAGAGGGTCGTGCACGGCGCCGCCAGCTAGGTCGAAGACTTCGAATGCAGCTGTCTTAGGCTTCTCATCCATCGCAACGTCACCCACATTGGCGCTGGTCCAACCCTCCGTTCGCTCCTCGAACACTTCGGGACTGCGATCTAAAAGCATCTCGAGGTCCCGGTCTGAGATGACTTCGGTCTTCCCTGCGTCCGCGTTCGACACGACATCGATTTTCTCCCCTTCGATTCGAAGTAAGCTAGCGGCAAGATCTGCCAAGCTCTCTTTGCTATTATTTGTATTTTGAAGAGAATGCGGCATCTTGAATTTGCCTACAATTTATTGTGTAAGAAACCGAAGGTAAATTCGTTGAATATGGTTCTCACCTTTTGCGATGACGAGCGCCTCAAGCTTTCGCTTTTCAGTCGCTCTCTGAAGTATTGTGGTTTCAATCGTATGCGCAGTTACGAGCCTGAATATCAGCACGGGCCTCGTTTGGCCTATCCGATGAGCACGATCTTGAGCTTGCATATCCATTTGAGGATTCTGCGCAACGTACGAATCAGTTTTCCAAACTTTCTGATGGCATCGAAGCATAAACATACCCAATCTGAATCGTAAAATATAACGGTGTCCGCCCTCGTCAGATTGATGCCTAATCCGCCAGCCCTCGTGCTTAGTAAGAAGAGCCTAGGTGCTTTCGGATCGTCGTCCTTTGCCTCCTGGAACCTCTTCATCTCCTCCCGGCGGTCGAGCGCCTTAGTGCTGCCGTCTATCCGGCAAATTTCCCAGCCCTTGAACTCTATTGCCCAATCTTCGATGATGTCCAGCATGGTCGTGAATTGACTGAAGAGAAGCACGAAGTGGTTTTTGCTGAAGAGCTCGTCCAGAAGTCTTTCCAAGACAAGCATCTTTCCACTTGCTCGAACAAGCTGTTTGTTCAGGATATTCGTACCCGTGAGAGGGTCGATGGGCCAGTCGAACAGGAAAGGATGTGAGCAGACTTTTCGAAGTTGCATAACAATGTTTTGAAGTCGAAGATTATTGACTTGTCGAACTAGAAAAATGAATAAATAAAAAGGTTCTCTGAATAACTGACCACGGAACACTCACCTGCTTTCTTCTTCAAGTACTCTATCCCGACATCTTGACCCTCAGGGTCAACTTCGCCTTTCATACCCCAGCGCCTGTTTTCTTCGGCTTCCTCGAGAGCATTGTATTCTCCTTTATCGAGTCGTTTGAAGTAATTTCTGTCACTCTCGGCGTCGACGTTGTACACCGGTTTGCGGAGGTCGCCGCGCTTCCTCAATATCCTGCTTGGGGTCTCAGTTTCCTCTGCTTCACCTTTGCCAACTTCATTCGACGACTCGACTGGAGTTGTCTCGCTATTAGGCTGATCACCGCTAGAAGGGACGCCAGATTTCTCTTGAATGAGATAGCGCCGAATAGCTCCTTTGACGACTGCGTCATAAACACCCTTTTGCTGCTCCGTGATGGGCGCGTAAAGAATGTATTCCTTCTTTGGAGGGAGGTTATATTCAACATCAACCTTGAGCCGCCGCAAGATGAATGGCTTCAGAATAGAGTGCAGTTGCGCAATCATCTTCTGGGTCTGTTCCGAAGAAATCTTTGAGGAAAGCTCGGGCACGTTGAAGCTGCAAGTAGTTCGTAAGCCTAGACATATAACAGTCTGATTTGGTACGTACAACTGTTGGAAGGTATATAAATCGTTGAAGATATCAGGAAGAATGAAGTTCATCAAGCTCCATAGTTCACCGATATTGTTCTATTAGATGGCTTCTTAGTATATCATTCTCGGGGCAGAGGTAAAAGTGACTTACGTGCAAAGGCGTGCCGGTCAGAATCAATCTACACGCGCTCGTGTATTGCTTGATCTCCCTGACGAGCTTGCAATCGAGATTCTTCAAGCGGTGGCCCTCGTCAACGACAATGTATCCCCAGTCATAATGCTTAGAGCCCAAGAATTTCCTGTCCCTTATGATAATTTCGTATGTGGTGATGATAACAGGGAACGTCTCTACGCTCTGATACTCGATCACCTCGCGCTTCACGGGCTTTCTTTTTTGTTTCTTGGATGGCTTGAACTTTCCTTTTCCCTTCTTCGCTGATTTTGGCACATAATTTCCCATATCCTCGTCATCCTCGTCATCGACGGCGCTGTCGTATTTGTGAGTGCCGTCCTCTTCGTCGGAAGAAAGCAAAGAGATGGGCTTCTTGAATCTTCCATTGGATCTCTTGCTAGTGCTTCCTCCCCGAGCGGCGAGGCGCGTCGATGAGCGAGTCGAAGTTGGGACCAAGCTTTCATATCCCCGAGAAGTAGATACGCGTTTACGCTTTCCGCGACCTAAGTTTTGAGATTTGTGGTCGTCTTCATCCTCGTCAGTCCTCTCAGATTCTCGTTCGCTCTGTTCTCCGTCTGAAGAAGTGTCTGGAGGAGGGTCTTCCTTCGGTTCATCGACGCCGGCATCGTTCGGATCTATAGGTCGCATGACGGTCCTCCTAAGTTCAGCCCTATATTCCGGATCGCCGTGGTACATGCAGACAGGAATCTGGAACAAGAATCAGCAAGAGACATACAAATTCACTGTCTGAACCCTTGCCTCAGGAGCGAATTTCTTGAACTCATCCACCCAATTGTGCAATGTGCTGAGTGGACAAGCTACGAGAAATGGCCTGTTGGCGCGCTTCCGTAGGTATGCACAAAATGCAATAGTTTGAAGTGTTTTCCCCAAGCCCATCTCGTCCGCTAATAAATCGTTAGGTGAGCCATACATAACCGTCAGATTGTATACACACCTAATATGCCCGAAATTCCATTTTCGTAAAGAGAGACCATCCATGCCACACCATCGAGCTGATAGTCTTTGAGAGTGCCTCCAGTAACCAGTTCAGGTTGCTGAAAGCTCTTTTCGTCTTCACTACCTTTTGTATCTGGCTTAGAGTCGCCCTCGTCGTCACTTTCGATGATCTTACGCCTCTTCGCGGAGGGAACCGATGACCTCCCTCGTCCTCGGCCACGACCCCTCCCGCGGCCCCGGCCACCTCTCGAAGCAGTTTCGTATACCTTCTCCCTGGATTTGACGAGGTCCATTTGTTTGTGAAGAAGAGTCGCATAGGTCGAAGATTTTTGAAGAAGACTGTCTAGATTTCTTAATCGCTCTTCACTGTCCTGGATTCAAAAATGAGATTCGCATGCGTCGCGTTTGAAATAAATCACAAACCATGTCTTCGATGTATTTCATCTTCGTCGTGAGCTCTTCCTCTTCTGCAGCGAGTTCCTGCAATTGTTCAGCAGAAGTCCATAGATTAGAAGGCGAAGTGTACTCACTTTGTCATCTTTAAGTTCCTCCACGACGCCCTCGTCGATGTCAATATCTTCCTGTGGACTTGAGACCGAGCTTGGGCGTGTTGTCGCGGGCGTCGAGTTTGGGACACTGTCAAGAGGAGACGCAAAGACTGGGGTGTTTCGCGAAGGTGTTGAAGACGAAGAAGGCGATGAGATCGAGTTTCTGAAAGACATTTTTGCCTTGAAATCAATCGCTGCAGCGATGGCTGATGGATATTGAATAAGACGCGTTGCCCGAGACTTTTTGCAGGCCACAGTGGGCGTCGTCACGTCGCAGCCGGCCCTAAAGCAGCTCATGGCTGAGACACGGCTTTGTCACAAAACGCGACCCAGAAATTCAAATTTCGTCGAGAATTTCGCCGCTGTCGCTGTCGTCGACGATGGCAATTCGCTCGTTGGACGCATCCTCCATCCATGCACTCACCTCCGGTCAAGTCGTCACCTCACTTGCGTCTGCCGTTAAAGAGCTCCTCGAGAACAGCCTGGATGCAGGCGCGACATCCATCGACATCCGCCTCTTAGGTGCCCATGGCACGGCTGGTTTCAGCGTCGCTGACAATGGAAGCGGGATCCCTGCATCAGAGTACGATGTCGTCGCGAAGAAACACTACACGTCCAAGCTCACCTCATTTGACGATCTTTCGACGGTCCGTACCTTTGGTTTTCGTGGTGAAGCGCTTGCGAGCGTCTGTGCACTTGCAGAGAAGGTCACTATCACGACCGCGGTCGAGTCCGACGCGCCTCTCGCAACAGTGTTGGAGCTGGATAACGCAGGAAATGTCACAGACAGGTCGAAAAGGGTCGCAAGACAGGTACGTGATCCGAGCATTGGAGAGTTGGACATCAATCGACGTTTTCCATCACATCCTCAAGCGCGGCACTACGGTGCAAGCAATAAACCTTTTCAATCCGCTGCCAGTGAGGCGCAAGCTTTTCGTGTCAACCGCGAAACGTGATTTTCCGAAACTTCTCTCGCTGCTCACGGCCTATGCACTGGTTCCCTGTACTCAAGAAAACCGGGGAGTACGCCTCAATGTGACGAGCTCGACGGATTCCGGGTCAGTTGATGCGATAAAATCACTACTGAAGGGCTAATATAGAGACAGGAAGAACTCGAAGACGACTACCCACATACGAACTTCTGGCCAACCCTCCCTGTCGTCAGCAATCTCGACGTTGTGGGGCGGGAAGCAGCTGAATGAACTCTCTCCCTTACAGCTGGACTTTTCCGTCGATCTTTCACCGTCAAAATCTGCGTTGAAACGGCAAAGAGATGCTGAATCTTCTTCGTACGTGTATTCTATCTCAAGACTCAAAATTTACCCATGCAGATTTCAGATTCAAGCCCATCGATGTCAAAGTACGAGGATTCATCTCAAATCCCGCAATGCACGGTTCGGGCCGTGCACAAGCTGATCGACAGTATTTCTACATAAACGGTCGGCCGTGCTCTCCAGTAAAAGTGAGCGTCTCCAATTGCTCCTCTTCCGCTACTTATAAATATTATCTAGATCCAGAAGATCGTCTCTGAGGTTTTCCGAAGTCTTTCGCCCTCGTCATCCGCATCATCCGCATCATATCCCGTAGTCGTCGCAGATTTTATACTTCCGACAGGTAATCGCGTCATTTTATCAGCAGCAGCGAGGATAGATTTAAGATTGACTTCGACTGTAGACTGCATGGATATCAACGTATCCCCTGATAAACGAACTATCCTCTTTCATGGCGAAGACGTACTAGTCAATGCGCTTAGGGTAAGGGAACGTGCTCGAAACCCTTTGCCTACGTTGATCTGAATGTATCTTACCAGGAAGCACTTGAATCTACCTTTTCATCATCCTCGTCTTCGTCATATGCAATTCAGCCGACGCAAACCCAGGCACCTACTGCGAAGAAACTTGCATCAGCAAGTCGCCATACCTCCGATGACACCCGTAGCAAAGATCCACCCGCAGACCAAGAAGTGAACGTACCTAGCGATCAACAGGTTGTTGCCGCACACGCAGCTTCATCGCCTGCAGAACCGGAATCATCAGGAGAGGGGCCACCCGACGAACTGGAAGTTAGGGAACCGACCACGCCAGCCAATCGAACTCGCGCCCCAGAGGCTGATCAATCCGAGCCGCCACCCAAGCCAAAGCAAGTCCAGCTTACACTCTCTACACCTTCAGCCTCCTGGTCGATTACCAAAGAGTGCTCGCGCAAGGAACGTGACGGGGCCAACTCGATCAAGGCGACTTCTGCGTCAACTTCGAGCAGGTATTCTGCTGAGTCAGATATCGATGATGTTGACAGAGATATCGACGAGTCAAACAGGCCGGCAAAAAGGGTTCGGAAGACCATCACCGATTACTACACAAGCATGGACGTGAAGACGGAGGAAACCGTTTCTGTACCCAAATCGAAGAGTGTCAGAGCGATGTTCAGAGGGAAATTGCGAGGCTTTGCTTCCCAAGGTGCCTCGGTATCTTCACAGGTGGACGAATTGATGGATGACGTGGATGAAGAACAGCCCGCAATGGGGACGGGTGAAACTTATGACGACCTCGACGATGCTTCTGAACGCGATTTGGATCCAGAAGCAGACATGGAGGTCGATGATGAAAATGTGAATTACGTTGGGGAACGCTCCCCATCAGTTGGCCAAGAGACGCCTACGCCTCAGGATGGTCCGAGTAATATGGACCTCGTAGAAAATCCACAAAACACCGCGTCACCAAAGGAAACCCCTCTATTCCTTGCTTCTCCAGTTCCATCACGTTCAGCCTCCCCTATACGGCGTGGAATATCACAGCCCAAGAAACCCGTCAGCGATGGCCTTACTGTAAAGGAAGAAGATACTGATTTTCAACTTACCGAACCATCGGAACCGGACTCTTCCACTCCTGGAGTCGAGACGAGGGGCTTCAGAATGTCGACGGAAGAGGAATCTGCGGACTTTGATGATGACGACGCGGCCATTGATGTCAACCCTCCCATTGAGGTGCTAAGGCCTAATCATTTCCCGCTCAATACGCAATCGCTTTCTCAGACACTACAGGTCGACGAAGGCAAGATCAATGAAGTTTATAACTATATCGTTTCATCGACAGAAGACCGTAGGGGAAGCGGTTCGAGCTGCGCGAATACAGAAGATGTGTCGCAGGATGCGCCTACTACTACTACTCCCTCACTTGCCCTTCGAGTTATCCACAAACAGGACTTCCTGTCGGTATCAGCGCCATCTTCGTCACCTAGTTTATCTGAACGGGCTGAAGGCATGAGCATCGTAGGGCAATTCAATCTTGGGTTTATCGTTGTCCGTCTCCGCCGTCGTAGAGCTGAAGCCGAGATGTCTTCCCAACCGTCTGCATCTCAAACATTCGATCCCGATGAGAACGAGCCTCTATCGCAACAAGACGAAGAGGATAACCAACAGACAGACGACCTTTTCATCATTGACCAGCATGCTGCAGACGAAAAGTACAATTTCGAGACACTGCAAGCTACGACACGCATCGATTCTCAGAAACTCGTCCGGTATGATTTTCCTAAGTCGCTCGCTTCTTGTGTTTTATTAATTGCTTTGATTCAGTCCAAGACCTCTGGAACTGACTGCTGCCGATGAATTGATTGCAATCGAGAACGCCGATGTTTTGCGAGAGAACGGTTTTGAAATATCGGTCGCCAACGACGATGAAGACGTGAGTATGAGATGCACCTATCCCAGGTAACGTACTGAAAATAGCCAGGATGACGACGAAGTACGTATCATAAGAGACCCACAGAGGAGTCGATCGTCCGGGCACGTCAGTCGAGTGACCTTGGTTTCACACCCGGTTAGTGGTAAGGTGGTTTTCGATATGAAAGGTAAGTTGCGATCCCTTTGATAGAGGAGTGATATGATTGTTTACACGACGGTTCGTTTAGATCTGGAAGAGCTTCTTGAGTTATTGCAAGATCAGCCAACGCCATCAAACACAGAAACGCCGAGCAAGCCACGAAGAATGGTACGGTGCTCAAAAGCTCGCGCAATGTTCGCAAGTCGGGCTTGCCGCAAGAGCGTGATGATTGGGAAGGCGCTCACGAAGCAGCAAATGACATCTGTTCGTCGCTCGCCCTCCCCCCTTTCGTGACCTCTACTAAAGAGATAAATGGTTTATATAGGTTGTTCGGCATATGGGTACAATGGACCAGCCTTGGAATTGCCCACACGGCCGGCCGACGATGCGACATTTGGTCAGCCTCGGAGGTGGCGATTTGAAGATGGCCTCCGCGGCATACGCACAACGACCAGTGCAATGGGCGAATTTCACATAGTTGAGGCTATTTCGTGATCATGCGATTGCGTGGAGTCGAAACGTATAACATTTATTTGAAGATCTACGACGAGGACATCCAGTGTATACTGCGTGCACAAGTGTAATTCTAACTCTTGAATAGATGATTAGATCGGCGAGTCGATGTCTAGACGATTGCGCTCGTCTACACATGTGAGTGTTCTAAGTCTGACCTACGTTTTCCATCCAAAGTGAGAGCTGTTTATTCCTACAATCCGAGTAAAGATACAAACTAGAATACATAAACATCTACATTCCGCATGTCCCCATCTGAAAACGCCAGCGACTGCAAATCGAAGAGATTGTTATTACGTGAATATATGCGTCTTATGCGATAAACTCGCACATACCTGCAGCCCAATTATCCTCTCGTCGTCAATCATGAACCCAGAGTAAGGCAGCGCCGCCTTCGTGATCACTTCGCGATATGGAAGCGAAGATTTCACAGGCTTCTTGAATACCGAAGAACCGTGCAGCACACTTGTTGTACTGCAATAACGGTGCTCGCAAGGGAAGTCGGGCTCTGCGGCGTTGCGGCCCTCAAAGGCGCTGTCGTCGTCTCCTGGTCGTTTGGGGTGTACGCCGAAATCGAAGATTTGCAGTCGACAGCCAGTTGAAGGCCAACGCCCATGCAAAGCCTTGACGAAACGGGGTCCGTGAATATATCTATCCAGATGCATTAGAAAATCGAGCAACACAAGAGGAGAGTAGTTGGATTTCGCACCTTAACCACGCATAAGTATGCGTCTCTTCCATCCATCGCGTATTGGCCGGTCCCCATATCTCCCAAGGCAGAGTTTGGTCTTGGATATCGGAGTTCGCCTTGGCAAGCTCGACGTACCGTAGAAGGACGCGGTTTGGCAATGCAATAGTATAATTGCGCGTCAGCCCATTCCGCCTGGCAGGCTCGATGGAGACAGACATAATATGCACACGAGCATCCTCCGAAGTGTAGAAGGGTTTGTTAGCTGGCACATTGGCAACGAAAGGCGCTGTATGCGTGGTAATGAGCGAGTAGCGGAACTCTTTCTCCAGTTCCGGGAGCAGGAAAAGCGTGCGTTTCTGATTCGATGCCCAATGCCATCGTTCGAGAGTCGCTTTCTCGCTCTCGCGAAAGGTGTAAATCTGTAGTGCACCGGTGGGGGCAGACCTAGATGTAACCATGAAGATTGTATTAGACAAGAGCGAGAAGTCGTCCGCGAAATGGAATGGTTCAGGCCCCGTTTCTTCCTAGCACACTGTCAATGCATGATCATAAGTACGTGCAACTCTTACTTGCCACAAGCAAAACACCCTCGATCCAATGCCAGATGAGTACCCTCGGTGATCCCTGGACCATCAAAAACACGGCGAGTACGTCCTTGCATATCTGAACGATAGCGCCATCAAACGGAGTTTCAAGGTCTCGCGTTAAGACGGGATGGCGGGGAATTGGATGCTGCTTATGAGTCGAAATAGTCTTCAAGTGGACAGATACTGTTCTGCTAGAAGCACTCCTGAGAAGAGGTAGGTGAGCCAAACCAGGATTGTCCGCGTATATGCTAGCTTACGCGCTCGGTTGCAAGATAAATGCGATCAAGTCTTGAGTCGGGTCTATCGCGAAGTCTTTGCAGAAGAGACCGATATCCTCCCGTATGACTACTTCGCCCGCGGTTTGTCGGGTCGGGAGGTGGACGAGAGCGAGGTGCTCTGAGCCGAGCCAGCTCGTACGCTTCATGCTCATCGCTTTGGCGAAGACACCGGCGACGAGCTCGTATGCAAGGCATTCTCCAGCGATCGGCACAGATACCTTGGCTGCCCAATCCAGGGCTCTCCAACGCCTTCTGCGGTCGAGGAGGAGCTCGAGGCGTTCTTGAGCTGAGAGGTGGCTCGGCGGTCCGTCCTCGAGACCATCTGCTCCGAGCTCGATGGCATACTGCAGCTGTATGCTCCCCAGCACTATTTGACGCCAAAGACGACAGACCTGCAAGAGTACTTGTCAACAGAGCATTCATACACCAAGCAACGCGTAACGCACCTGCGTGCTTTGTACTATGGCGCGCCAGTCCAGATAGGCCAACGTCCTGTACACGATCTCTGGAGGAAGAGGACACTTCGCCTGGACATCGAAAAACGACATTTCGGTCGTTGCTCGTCTAAAGGAACTGCGCAGCACTGAATACCGTCAAACAAAAGCTTGCACTTCGAAGAGAATACGCACGGTGTACCAAAAGATCACGGTGGGATCAAATACGGGCGATCCTGCCCGACTACCGCTCGTGCTCTCTCTCGACGACGGTCACGTCCTTTTATACCGTGAAATAATCCGGGGCGAGGCCATGTCGTCGTCGAGTGGCACATCGTCCAATTGGCCAAGCCACGTTGAGACCATGCATCGGCCACGGCGCTCTCACGAAACCCAGCATCATTCCTCGTTCCTCGCTGCGTTCCAACGCTCGACATCATTCTAAACGGCATACAATAACCCACGTCTCTCGAAATTATGTCTCAGGGGAGCAGCGGAAAGCGCTCAGACCCATCGCGCTCCTCGGCCAGCAGAGAACTCACGAGCAGACCGGAGACACGGCTGGTCGTCGTGGACGAGGAGACACGGCAGCAGCTCGACGGTGTGCGTGAGCACGTCGCTACCAATCTCGCATTCCGTGCCACGAAATTGGCGATCTCCGTGGACGGCGTCAAGGTCGGCGTCGCTCTCACTCGGACACGCAGCGACGACGAGCGATTCCTTCGGCATGTTGCGTCCAAGATCAAGCAGCTCCTCCTGCTCAATGAATTCCTCTTCATCGTCGCTCCCAGCGGACCGCACATCGGAAAATGGCCAATGATTATCGTGGGTTCGACCGTCACTCTCGTAGAAAAGGCCTCCACGCTTGTGTGTGCAAAGTTTTTGGGGCGCATGAAGGAGATACGCAGCGAGGGTGCGCGGTGGATTGGATATGTCGAAGACGTGGGCTCATCCGACCTCGATGAGGGCATGTTGTGGGACGTCGTCCGCAAGACCTCACATGTAGTCAACCCCAAGAATGCGCCCTCGGGATCACGCTCCATAGACGAGATCTTAGGGGTCGCTCGCACACGTCTAGAGCGCATTACCCCGAAACAGGCCCTCGACGAGCTTCGGGACCTCACTTTTCCCCTTCCCGTCGTCATTGTCGACATAAGACCTGCCCAACAACGCGAAGAACACGGCGAGATCCCAGAATCTTTGGTTGTCGAGCGAAATGTCCTCGAATGGCGCTTCGATCCACGTTCAGATGCGCGTCTGTCGATCGCAGACCGATATGACCTTCGGATTATAATATTCTGCCAAGAAGGCTACGCTTCCTCTCTGGCAGCTGCGTCGCTCCACGATCTGGGCCTACTCAATGCTACTGATATTATCGGTGGTTATAAGGCGTGGAAGGAAGCTGGCCTACCTACCTTCATGCAACCATCACCCTCTCTCTACTCAAAATGATAATGCGGTATTTTCAATTGGGCAACAACGGTTCTCTCGGGTCGCAATTCATTCCTTGACGCTATCTACGCGTGGATTTTTGTGTCATTTGTTTTAAATTTCTCTATCTGGCATCCACTGGCACAGCACTAGAGTTCTCATCAACTGTCTTCAAGGTGTACTACCGAATCATTCATTAAATCGACTCCCAACACTCGTGTCATAAGTAGACCGTGAGTATTTAAGCACATTCAATTCGTCGCGGCTGACATTACGATAGTGTAAAACAAAGCATAGTCAAAGTCAATCATTATCTTAGGAATATCATACGGAAGCCAATATTCGCCTTTCACTTCTTCTCCGAACAGCACCCTTTTCCACAGCACTTCTTCTTCTCCTGTTCAATATACTTAAACTGCAGTCAAGTAAGTACGCCATTTCAACATTTCTCAGTTTTGCAGGATACGTACCTTCTTCTTTGTCTCTGTCAAAATAGCCTCTGCCTCCTCTTTCTCAATGTCTCCCCAGAAGCTGACTGTGGATCCGTTCTCCTTGTCGAGGTGCACTTTGTAGTCGAATGCTCCGTTCGCATCTGCGAACCTCGGTCAGGCGTCATTTCCGGAAAAACCCATTTCGAGACGAATTACTCACCATCACGTTTTACTTCGAGTTTCCGCTCGACGCCCTTTTGGCACCCACCGCAGCTCAACTGAAACGACATGGTGAATTAGATACACCGATCAAGATTTCTGAGGATGCGAATACTTACCTCGATGCTGAACAAGAGCTTCGGAGGACCCATGTCTGCGGTCACTCCGGAGTCGACGTCCTGAACAACTGGTTTCTCCGCCTCAGCTGGATGGCTTGCCATGGTGACGACTGTCTCGTCTGTGTGAATGGATTGTTGTACAGGGATCGTTGGGTTAGCCATCGTTACTCGGTCGCTTGAACTTAGAAAAGCTGGTTGATGGCAGTCGTTTAAATGTAGGGCCCTTGAAAATGGGTGGGGTTATATATGCGCTTTCGTCGTTTGCAGAGAGCCGTTGTAGTCAATATTGCGCGCGCTGGTGTAAAGCATCATCGCGGAGGTGGTTCCTTATCCATCACATTTTGCAAAGTTCAACCTCACCGATGATGACTAGTCGTGACTTTATGGGAAAATCCTGAGATTTTCACTCACGTGAGACATAGAAAAACCATTCTTCGAATTGCCCGGGAAGCCTCCAAGCACGCCCATCCACCGACAGAAATTGTCTGCCGAAGTCAATTCGAAGTCGCCACCATTGCGCACGGAAGCATTCCGTACCGCCACCAATGATCGACAGGGTCCTTCATGTTCTGTCAAATTAGAGTTGGCGTTGTGATAGAAGTACGTCATGAAGCAAATCGTGCCATCTTCTTGGGATTCCCGCATACATGCATGAGATTTAGGAGGCTGACTGTATAATAGAGCTTGGAAAGTATATTGAAAAAAAAAAAACTACAACGAACGGGAAGATTCCGGGCGATGTGCGTCCCTCACGATGCCTAGGCTAACAAATAAGATGTAGGCTATCTTTGATCTTTCGTGCACTTTAGGAGAAAATAAGAGATATATTACTGCAAATTTTGTACAAGAATAATTAATTCGCGAATTCTTGGATTAGTGAAGTGAACCGTCGAAGTCACGAGAAGCGCGTCGACGAGAACAAGTGTTTCATGAAGGGAACATCGCATTTATGATACGAAGAAAAGTCGCGCACACTAAGTGCTTGCATTGCTCTCTGTACTCCGGGAAGTCTCTGACTCGCCAGGATTCTCCCCGGTTTCGGGTTTAGAAACTTCTTTTGGAACGGTTTCTTCCTCGTTTGGCACAGAATCTCCTGACTCTCCTTTTGACTGGAGTATGGAGATCTGGAATGAAAGTGATGAGCGCCATATATAATCACCATTCACGCATATATCCGCTTACCTCTTTGACTTGTACCTTCAACACTTGCAGTAAAGAATCGCGATCAATTGTTCCCCAAATCGCTACCAAACTTGAATCTGCGTAAACGACGAATTTGTGTATTGTTCCTTCTGTAGTGGTGCACTTCCAGTTAGCATTGTGAGTACCTTTAGAGATGGAAGAAACATACCATCATTCGCTATGTTGTTCAATGTAATTGCCACAGCATTGGAGCTCTGCGTGTTCATCTTGCATTGATCACAAACATCAATTCAAGTGGCAGAACAATGATTTTGGCAAACGACGCACCTCAATCTGCAGGACGTAGTCTGGAGTATGTTTTAAGGATATCGAGCTTTCGCCACTGGATTGGCTCTCAGGCGAGGTTGGGGAATGCGGGCTCATTGGTAGCGGCACTTTGGCGGGCGACGTGGGAGACGTAGATTTCCGAGAACATGTACAGACGAAACATGTTGGAGAGTGTACTTCGCCGTCGACAACCACGCTGCTAGCGGTTGGGCTGGTCTGTGATAGAGGATCACTGCGCGAATGAGTCGGTCAGCGCACCGCTTGTGGCGTTTCTCCAGAGCAATTTCTCATGCGCGAAACCAATTCGTGGACCGTTCGTCATATCAGAGTGATATAAAGTTCAACTCACCTTTTGTCTGCACTGTTCATGTCGGCGAGCCAGCGAGGTGGCTGCCTCGCCAACGTTACTACTCTTTCTTCACTTCCGAACCGGTTGCGTCGACCGCCTAGGATAGGACGCTGAACTGGAATGTATGGGTTCGCCATCGTTAGTTGTTCGTTTCAATAGTCGGCTTTTAGATTGTATATCTTTGACTTCGCTAGATGGAGGTTACTCGTCAAGGCTTCGACTTCAATGTCGTTGTGTGTCGCCGGTTTGACCTCGTGAGGTCTCAAATGGTTTTCCTTATCGTTACTTTGCGTCGAAGCGACGCGTATTGGACCTGACATCATCTGGATTGCAGCTTCAAGACAAAGAGGCTATTTATAAAACAGCTACACTAGCTTAGATCAACTTTGCAAGCAAGAAGACGCATCGACCCAAAACATACATTGTAACGAGCGGCAAGTGATTGGCGAAGATCAGTATTAGGGTATTATAATTGCTTAAAGGCTGCAATCATAGTGAATAATCAGCGCAGGAATGATGACAGAAAAACAAATGGGCTCACGTGTATAACTACCAAGGGGTATATCTCCCATAAGAAAGTGCGAACTGTGTAAACCTTCAAACTTCTCCACTTCCGAACACGGGGGCAAACAAGTTATCATGGCACCACCATAAAGAAGCGAATAAACCCCGGCGGACTGTGTTCACGAACTGGGGACTGTTCCCAGACTTGTCCGTGGCGAGCAAACCTAGAGCGAGGACAGGAATGACAACAGGAGCGAAAGTTGCGATGAAAACGACTCGGCCAATTTTCTGACGGAATGTCGCGGCATAGTGAGGAAGGTCGTCGAGGTGAGCAATATAGTCGACCGGCAGGCGGTGTTCTGCAAAAGAGACTTGAATGAAAATAGGTCGAGAAAGTATGAGCATAACACACACCTCTTGCGCCATTGCGGATGAGATTGAGATATCGAAGGGAAGAGTGACCGTCCATGATTCGAGTCTTGGAGGGTGGCGCGGATAAGGTGAACGCCTCTAGAACCTTCCCAGTGAACCTGAATCTCTCCTTCTCCCTGGCTTCTTCGCAATCGTCCAGAACTTGTGCATCGACGGTGATAACTTCGTAACTCGAGCCGCCGCCTTCCGTCTTAAGGATATTCGCAAAGTCCTTTGGCGTCACCAGATACGCAACTCCAATCATCCCGCCAACCCATGGATTCGTGCAACCGGGCGGAACCAGAGCTGAACCGTTCATGTCCTTCCGTTTTGCATCAGCGGGTGCTTGACCGGCGCGGACATGGTCTGCTTCCTCCACCAACCGACAATTCGCAAACCGAGGTTCCACGTACGGGAGGCCAGAGAGATCAAACGCGAGTTCTACCCCTTTCACGTACACGCTTTTGACGTCCAGTGGTTTAATACCTCTTCTTCCTTTAAACACGGGCGAGGAAAGGTTGGATCCATACGCGAGGTACCAGACACAATCTTCTTGAGATTCGGCGAGGGTGTCGATGAACGAGGCGTCGACGTCGGGAGTGTCGACGATGGCTGGGGCGCGGACCATTTTTGCTGTAAAATTCTCGGATTGTGGTCCCGATTTTTTATAGTGCCACGTTCTCGTTCAGGCTCGCTTGCTTCCAGCCGCGCATTATTCAGGAGGTGACGCGTCCGGAGCAGGAAAAAAGGGATTATTGGGCATCCGACGAATATGACAAGCTTTCCATTAGTCACTTCAGATCCACTTGGTCCACGTCAAGCAACGTTGAAGACACGTAGGCCTTGTCGCCGTCGTTGACATGTCGAACGTCTCGGAGCTGAATAAGACTCGGAGGGAATATGTCTGCGGCCAATTTGTTGTTCGGTTTCGAGTTCTGAAAGCAGAAACGATTGAAGTCAGGAGTCTTTCATGCAGTTTGCAAGTCGCGGCCGATAATTGCTGGCATTCTCGAGCGTTGGGAGGATGAGTCGAAGGCGTCAAAGCATGAAACCAACCGAGGCCATGATTGTCAGATTGAGTCGCTGACGAAGTCCTCGCGCGTTCGTGGTCACGACTTCGGACTTCGCCTCGAGCTCTCAGCAATGGTCACCGACCTTGAACGAGTTCGTTCAACTCACCATGACGCCTTTAGACGAACTGCTTGACGAACTGCGCGAGGAAGCTCGTAGGGCTGAATCTCAAGACCGTTTACGCGAAGCTATCGACCTGGTGGACAAGATTCAACAGTATCATGCGGACAACAGTGTCAACACGTCTGTTGGGCCCATCGAGAAGCAGCTGTCGGCCCTTTTACTGGAGCTAATAGGCGAAGGGATCATCGAGGAGCCTCAGAAGATGAAAGCGAGTGTAGAGAAGCTAGGAGAAGAATTCCCGTCCTTACGCGCTGCGTTGGCCCATATACCACCCAAATCACGCAATACCCCTTCAAATGACACTCATCCTGAAGACGTTGACAAAGATGCGCAGTCGAAGGTCTCAATCGTTATACCCCCACAAACATCCAATATTCTCGAATTTATACCCGGCCAAGACGACAGAGGACGATTGAAAGACTTGAACGACATATACTTCCTTCACACCCTCGCCAACTCCCCTGAAATGATTATTCCTCCCGGGAAGTCGCTGCGCTCTGTATTATCCGGACCTCGAGCTGCTGCAGCACTTGGAGATGGTCCAAATGCATCTCAGTCTTCTCTGCCGACTTTGCAACAGAAAGTGGAGGAAATTGCGAAGCAGGCATTTTGGGACGAGGTGCTTGGTGACATTTCATCAATGCGTATGAACAATCATTTTTATCTCTTTCTCCCCAATTTCTAGGCTAGGGACAGTCTGTCGGACCCAACGCCAGGAAAGCAAGTAGCTCGTCTGAAGCTATTGCATTCGGACCTCCGTGACAAGCTGGACGGGCTTATAGGTCCCAAGCATCCCATCATGATCATGCTTTCCTCGCCCCTTTCTCCCAGTTCGAACCCATTGCTGTCCGCTTTACGCCACTTACAGATGGTGACAAGCACACTGAAAACTCTCTGTGCGCCCATCAGAGATGAGGCCCTCGAGTCTGTGTTGGCCCTCCTTTCCGACGATGAGAAAGGTTCAGAAGAGAGAGTGGTTGAGTCATTCAAGTTAATTTTCCAGATTTCGGATGCGATGAAGCAGGATATGTCAAACATCCTTCTCAACTCCGTCAGCGACGAAGACTTGCATTTGGAGCTCATCCGCCAGGCTCGCACAAGAGAAGTTCGCGCTATCTTAGAATTGTGGTCTTTGGAATCCATTCGGAGTTCATGGACTTCCTGGACTAGCGACTCCTCTGGGCTCCGCGAGGGGGATGTTAAGTGGATTCGTCAGCTAGCCGTAGCATTGGGCAGCGACTCCCCAGTTCGCTGCCTGCCGCCACAAACCGAAGGAACTGTCAGTGATTCGGTAGATGGATTCGTACCTCATAACGAAATTATCCCGGCGCCATTCCTATTCACATGTCCGTCTTTACATCGCATACAGAATCACCTGCAGGCCGTCACTATCGCTGCTACTCTCCGAACACTCGTTCCTCGCCCGATTCGCAGCGTCGACTCCATTGATCCAGATTCTTCATTCGCGGAGCGCATCTTGTCTCTACTTATGATCGAAGTTAAAGAGGAACAAGATAGCGGTACAATTAAGATCGCAAACTTAGCGGACGAGGTCGTTCGGGAACACCAGCGGCTTCTCAAGTCGTCCACGACTGCGAATAACCACGCAAAGCCCTCGATGGACGATGCTTCTCTGCGAGCAGCTGTCGACAAGTTGCTCCGTCCCACAGACCCCGTCTACGCTTTACTTCGGAAACGTCTCCTGGAAAATGTCATAGCGCAGATTTCATCTGCCTTGCGCCGGATGCAACAGCACGCGCCGACCGCCATGCATACAGGCCGCGAGGCTAAGCGCCTCAAACCCGACCCAGCCCTTACGCTAGACCTACGTCACGACAAGAGAGATATGTCGCTGGGACATTTGAAGGTTGATGCTTTCCACGTCAAGGGATATGAAGAAGACATACTTTCGAAGAATATCCTTGATGTGACGAACAGCATATGCAAGGTGGTGGAGTGGATTAGAAATGGATGGGGGGATTTGGTCGCACTAGAATGATATATCAGAGCACGAATGTATTCCATGTTTACGGATTCATGTTGACTTGCAGGTGCAATTAGACGTACTTTCGCAATGCTTTTCTTTGAAGTAAGGGCATACATGTATTTACGTAATTAGACTATTGCCGCCGAACCTATGAGGACGGGCTTTCCGCTGCTGCGTGCGCAACGTTCAACGACACCGACGAGAGGGACAACGAACTTGACAATGACCTCCGAACTGCTCATCCCTCTGCACGTCAAGTACATCCAGTCTCTTGACAACGTGTGCATGCGATTTCTCTTCCTTCCGGTAGTTTGTGCACTCATTATGTTCTGAGACAGCACAAGGATGACCTCGCGTACCATCTCACAACTCATCTCCGCATCAACGGTATTTACTGGGGATTGACGTCGCTGTGTATTATGGGCCATCAGGACGCGTTGCCGAGAGAGGAGATGATTGATTTCGTCATGAGTTGTTGGGATGAGAAAGCTGGTGAGCACGGACTGAACATACACTTCGAGGATATAACTCATGCGAGGATGAACTGGATGAAGGCGCCTTTGGACCCCATCCGGACCACGACGCGCATCTCCTTTCGACTCTGAGTGCTATCCAAATCTTGGCTACTCAGAAAGCTTTGGATAGGATTGATGTCAAACGGGTTACCGACTGTGCGTGCTCACTTTCGTGCGGTCGAACTCCCCTCTCTGATCTTCTTTGACCTATTCTACAGTTCTCCTTTCTCTGCAAACGGCATCAGGAGTATTCGCTGGTGATAGGTTCGGCGAAACAGATACTCGCTTCACGTACTGCGCTGTAAATGCCCTTTCATTGCTCGGCCAATTGGGTCAGTCGAATTCAGCTCGTTTCAAGCAATGGATAATGGACTGATCCCTGAAAGAAAGGTAAACTTGAAGGAGACAGGAAAGAGAGGGCCATAGAACACATCAAACAATGTCGAAACTTCGACGGCGGGTTCGGGTCCAGCGTTGGAGCAGAAAGCCATGCGGGTCAAAGTGAGTTTTTTCGAGTCCCTAGCAGGTAATGGGTTAATCAACGCACTTTCACGCAGTATTCGTATGCGTAGCCGCTCTCGCGATCCTTGATCGCCTGGAGGAAGTAGATGTCCCAACGCTTGCGTGGTGGCTTTCGGAGCGCCAGCTTCCGAATGGTGGATTGAACGGTAGACCAGAGAAGCTTGAAGATGTGAGTTCTCTGCACAAATATGACAGTTCCAAAATACTTACGCGAGGCCAGGTTTGCTACAGCTTTTGGGTGCTGTCCGCTATGGCTATCCTTGATAAAGTGACGTGGATAGACGCGGAAAAGCTCACGTCGTTTATCCTGTCTGCGCAGGTATGAATGTGGTTGCTGCATGAAGCAAATGAGCGTTCGTCCATCTGATTTATGTGCATTCATAGGACACGGAAGGCGGAGGAATTGCTGACAGACCGGGGGACATGGTCGACGTCTTCCACACTCACTTCGGTGTCGCTGGTGCGTATCAGTTGGCTGTCCCGCTCCTTCACACTGAGAAATGTAACGCTTTGTTGCCTCCCCTGACCCTCCTTTTCGAATCGCAACCTCGTGTTCCGTGCTCCGGTGCACATCAGGCCTCTCGCTCCTCGGATATCCAGGGCTGGAAGACCTCGACCCCGTGTACTGCATGCCCGCGAAGCTCATCGAAGAGATGGGTTTGCGAAAGCAGTGGACGGCGTTGGAGAGAAGAAAGCTGCCTTAGGACATTTTGCTCGAACACAAAAACCGTTTGGACGTTGTATTCTATGATCACAAGACGAAATGTATCGATGCATCTGTGGGTCCACCTACGCTTGAGCGGGTCAGGGGCAAACTTTCGACGTTTTGCTGCCGAATCTGAACGCAACAAAAAGTATTTTCCTGGTTTTTACTTGGGTTTCTGTGGTTCTATTTACGAGAAGTCTGAACATGTCTTTCCCCTCAGAATCTTCTTAGATGTCAGTCAGCCAGTCCAAGAAGCATTTCGAGACGATCTAGTCAGCCACCCATCGGAGAGCTCGGAATTCTTATATCTCGGTCTGGGGCTGGCACTGGCTGACGCGTCTTCAAGGCCTATAAATTTGCGTCCGTCGCAGGCTGTATCCCCCATCACCCTCTCGCTTTGGCCCCCCTTCTCCCCCAGACTTTTCCTCTGCTCTTTGACGTCCCCCCGCGACCATCCAAGCGTCACCTCTCGTCGGCAGGGTCCCCCCTCGCCTCAAGGGTCTTTTGCCTTTTACGGCATCCGGCCGTTGCCGATTGGCTCGTCGTGGACAGGCGCCTGCGCGAACAATACGCTGCCTCTGAGGACGAACTCGTGTATGGGCCACCGACGCGTTTGCGCTTTGTGGCCAGCGGGCACATATAAAGCGGCGCCATTGTCAAGATGTGTCCCCCATCGATCTTACTCTCCTACCACTCGTACACCTCCAGAGTCTTGCTCGATTTTCGCTATTTCGCATCGCATTTCCACATTCCACATCGCACATCTCGCATCGAAGAACTCGCTCTAGCTCTCAGCCTCTACGCCTTCGACGATAGCGACTACAATGTTGTTCGACGGTCTTATGAAGATCTTCACAACGTGAGTTGTCTATGCCTCACATCTGGGCTATCGTCTGACATTCTTCCTTAGCGCACTTAACCCGTGGCAGGTCCTCGAGCCTCAGCAGAACGTCACCAGTGTCTACCTCAGCAAGCGGGAGGAGGCAAACCAGAAACAGAAGGGATTGAAAGGAGGGGTGGCCTCAGATGAGGGTTCTGAAGTACGTCCGCATTCCTTTTAGTTTTCTTCGAACATTTCTGACAGCCAATGCCAGAGCTCTCCCATTGAGATTGATTCGGATTCGGACTCGGATTCTTCCAGGGTCTCTATCTCATCCACGGCCACAACTGTAAGTTTCATTTCTATCTATTTTCTAGAATGTCAGCTAATAATGTTTGTTTAACAGGTGTCAGGCAGTCAATTCAGAGCCACAACCCGCTTCAACGTCAACCAGAAGGTTACTTTGGTAAGCATGTATCGACCTGTTGTAGCCACGTAGCGACTGACGTCGGGTCGTAGATAACTAACAAATCGATACAAGCCGCGAAGAACCCGGCCACGAAGAAGGGAAGGCGCTTCATGGTCCCGCGTCGAATCCCCAGGTCGTCATACGGACACCCCGTCCCCTATGTCCCGTCTCCACTCTCGAAGTCAGCGTCGTCCACCGACTCGGCTCACGCTTCGGACACACGCAGGTCGAAGTCCAAGGGTCTCAATGCCACCGGATCACTGAAGGCTCCCGTCGCCCTTACGAGCCAGGCCTCACCTGAAGCTCGGGGCACATCCAGCACCCGCTCCTCGCAAGCAACTACTTCGATAGCGGCCACGACTCTCGTTCAGCAGGAAGCTGTTCGGGGGCATCGGGCCGTCCGAGATGCGCAGAGGGCGTTTGAAGTACGATCACTTCCTATGGGTCAGGTGAGGCCTGATGTTCAGGATTTCGGTCGTGCTCGCGTCGCGCACGAGTTGCGTTGGGGGTCTCCAACTCTAAAGGGGCCGGGCGCGCCCGCCCCGGAGTCGGTAGATCCCCGCGGCGGGGAGCAGCTGGATGGACGGGTTGCGGAAGTAAGTGATCATATGGCATTTGGGACTCACCAGACTTCAATTTGCAGCGTCCCCAACGCGAACACCTCCGCGCAGCGTGGGCCTCGGACGACTCTCGGCTGGCTTCACCCCGACGAATATAGGAAAGAAACAAACGGACGTTCTC
This sequence comes from Schizopora paradoxa, assembly GCA_001020605.1. Taxonomy (NCBI): domain Eukaryota; kingdom Fungi; phylum Basidiomycota; class Agaricomycetes; order Hymenochaetales; family Schizoporaceae; genus Schizopora; species Schizopora paradoxa. Next base: position 68,119 of record KQ086028.1, read on the forward strand.
GCATCGAGTTTTTCGCTCCGACAGCTCGCAAGAACAAACGCTCCCGTGACGACTTGGACATCGAAGACGACGATTCCCTCTCTGATGCTCCCTCTGACTCTTCCTCGGCTTCCCCCTCCCCCGCCAAGAAGCTCAAGCCAGCTGGTTCGCTGGACCATCAGCACGCGCAGTTATTCCCTGTCCCCACCCGGCTCTCCCTTAGCAGGAGGACTCGCAAGCTCTGGAGGCAGCCTTTCAACCGTCAGTACACGCAGATCATCGACGTCAATGCTCCAAACCCTATGATCTACATTCCCGAGGCCAACGAAGATCCTTTTCCACGACGATCCGCCAAGGACAAGGACCCAATGCCCTTCCCGGGATTCGTGCCTCTCTGGTCCCCTCCGCCTTCCCCGACTATTGGACGCAAGCGAGTTGTGGAAGACACCGATTTTGACGCAGACAGCGAGTCTTCGTCTACTTCCTCCTCTTCGAAGAAGGCGCGCCGCACAAAGGACATCCCTCTTGGTCGCGCCTCGGAGAAGAAGAGCAAGACGCGCCGTTCCGCCTCAGTCAGCAGCCAGCCCTCCACCTCATCTTCTTCCGGCGCCTCTCCCTCTCCCTCCTCCCCGCGCACTCCTGGCAACTCTCGACGGGCCGAGATCGAAGTTGTCGAAGAAGAGGAACCTCAGCCCCCGCACGTACCCACTCCCATTGGTCGAGGCATCGTTCCCCCTCCGGGAAAAGCACTCCGACGCCACGAAACGACCTTGTGGAACGGCGAAATCATTTCGAGGGGCTATGGTGTGGATCTGTGAAGCGCTTTTGTCAAGTGGGCCAGTATGAAGGTCATTCAGAATTGTTACGGACCTTTTGCCTTTTCCTTTTCTCTGTCTCGTCTCGTCTCTGTACAGTATCTGATATCGCGTCTCTTGTACATTAGAATATCGCCTTCGGGCGATGATATCCATCTGTCTCCTGTCTCTCTGCCTCGTCTCGTTTCTTGTATATTTAAGTGTTTCGTCTTCCGCGCCTTGTACTAGTATTAGATTTGCTTAATGGATTGAGAAATTTTGCGCATCTATCTCCGGCATGAATGTTCGCTTTATATGTTCCCAGCAATCATGAAAGAACGCAGCTGCGTGCGAAGTCGCTGTCGAAGTCCAAGGCTGATTAGTACAAAGAGGACTCGGACTTGTCCATTGTGCAACTTTCACTCAGCTGTCACTCATTCATATCACACAATCAATCGATCCATGACATTTGCTTCCGCTCTCTTTGGTCGACAACCAGGGCGCTGATCTGCTGAATGTAAGACCCTTCACAAGCTTAAGGCGCTCGATGTCCGAGTCTTTTGAAAGAGTCATGCCCGCGGCACGAGTTGTGATTTCAAATTCTCAAGCTTGAGCAGTCGAGCCATCTTGAAGTTAACCGCGACTCGGAATTAATATATTGCCAGTGTCTGCAAATTTAAAGGCGCTCCTCCCGATGGCGAATCTGGATAAAGGGATCAGCAATGTCTCACAGAACAACGAAACCTTTGCAGAAGGGGATACCTTCATTATCCACAACGTCCTCCCCGATGACCTCGCTTCTGTCGCTTTCGACGAACTGAAAAAAGAAGTGAAGTGGAACGTTATGTACCATCGAGGTAACGAAGCACATTGTCTTCTTTGTTTGCTGCTATCTAATATAGATCCTTTGTGTTATCTGCCCTGAATCTCTTTGTTCATGATCAGGAGGGGAAGTGCCTCGTCTTGTCGCGGTCGAGGGTTTACTTGGAAATGACGGAAGGTGCGGAAACAATTTAGAATTTACGCTGCACGATCAGTGGACACACAGATCGACGCTGACTTTCGCTTCTCAAAACTATACAGTCATCCGATATACCGTCATCCGGCGGACGAGTCGCCCCCTTTGCTGCCTTTCAGCCCAGCAGTCCAGAAAATAAGAGAGTGTGTAGAGAAGGCATTGGGTCACCCCCTAAACCATGTGCTCATCCAGCATTACCGACATGGCGGCGATTACATATCCGAGCACTCGGACAAGACGATCGATGTTGTTCGAGGCTCCAAGATCGTGAACGTGTCTCTTGGTGCGCAAAGAACAATGACTTTGCGAACCAAGAGGGATGCTGCGAAGGAAACGAACTCGGATCGGGAGACGCAACGTGTTCCCCTTCCTCACAACTCATGCTTTGTGATGGGCCTCACGACGAATGAGAAATGGCTGCACTCCATTCGTCACGACAAGCGTCCAATTGAGACGAAGTCGCCAGAGGAGCGGGCGTTCAACGGCGAGAGAATAAGTCTCACCTTTCGACACATTGGCACGTTCCTCAACGAAGAAGAGACGTTGATTTGGGGACAGGGGGCGACAAGCAAGTCGAAGGAAGCGGCGTCGGATGTGATCAACGGAGGTGATGAAGCACAGATGCTTATCGATGCCTTTGGTCTGGAAAATCAAAGTAGCGAATTCGATTGGGATGCAGTGTACGGAAAAGGGAGCAACGTACTCCACTTCTCAGTCCATTAACCAGTCATAGCGGGCATCTTGTCTCCCAGTAATCAAGAAAGAATTGATCCATTGAATAGAGCTTGAATGATGATGATCTTTGACGACCGATAGACACTGTTACGGAAACGACGAGTTGTTTTCACCAACCCGCTAGAGAACGAAGAATTCGTCAATGTTGCCCCAATTCCAACTTACACGAAATGGAATGAACAGGAAAATCTGTCGCAGAATGCTGAGAAAGCAAGAAATCCTTGTTTCCTGAAAACGATGGGATTGAGTGGAGATGAGAGTACGAAAGCATATACGCAATGCATAAAAAACATAAGATATTGTCTATGCGGACATTCCATCGAACATTTGAGAAGCTGCGAATTTCTCTGCCATCTTAGGATAGTCTTCCAGAAAGTCTCTGTGAGCATCCGAAGTCTAAAGGCCGGTCGATATTTAATTCGTGAAAATATGCGAAGGAGATAATCTCGTACCAGAGCAAACTGCAATGCCATCTCAAGATCTGGTCGCGTGCGCGCAATCTCGACCTGCTTGTGGAACAACTTAGCCGCTTCCTCGAACTTCCCTTGTTGCAGTTGCAGCTGTGCGAGAGTTGCGATAGCGGCCTCGCATTCGGGATCTGCCTCAAGGGCCTCACGAATACATTGCTCGGCGGCCTTAACGTCCGATCTCCACTGGAAGATTGCGAGACCCTTGTTCACCATAGGCAAGACGTTGATGGGCGGCGTCCTGCAAATCCGTATGTTGAGCTATGAAAGAGGTGGGAGTCGAATGAGACGTACTTCTCCTTTTCAATCTCGATTGCGCGATCGAACTTCTCGATCGCATCCTCGAAGCGTTTTTGATCCAATAACAGTTCTCCACTACGAAGAATAAGTAAACACTACGCCTTCGAAATATAATAGTGACGCACTAGTAGTTATGAGGTTCACTGCGTTGGGGGAAAGATTTGAGTGTTCGGCGGAACGTCGCCATTGCGTTGGAGTTCCGTCCATCCTTGTACTGCGCGACAGCAAGTTGGATGTGGCTGAACACAAACGACGGGTCCAGCTCCACGGATTTTGTGTAGTCCTCCGCAGCTGCTGAGTACTGCTGCATGATAAAGCGCACTGGGAGAAGGCTCATGAGACGACAGGTACTAAAGTGCTGAAAGAAATATAGTACCTTGACCGCGGTGGTAGTAGATGTCTGGGTCATTTGCATTTTGTTTAATGGCTTCCTCGAACGCATCGCGAGCTGATTGAGCCATTCCCTGTTCCATGTAGACACTTGCTATTTTCACCCAGCTCTGCGCGTGCGCAGGGAAGGCGGCTATTGCGAGTTTGAGATCCTCGGAGGCACCTTCTGAGTTTCCACATAAGAACCTAGATGAGAGTTAATCCCAGAGCCGACGACAGATTCTCTTGAAGACGCACTTGAACGAACCACGAAGGTTCAAGGCGATTGCCTCGCCTTCTTTTGAAGAGATGCCTTGTTCGATGGCTTCATTCACGAGGGTAAGAGAATGAGGATAATCACGAGCTTCAAGGGCATCGAGGGCGAGATTCAGTGTGTTATCTCCCGTCGATGGGGTTTCCGGAGTTGGAGGTCGTTTTGCTGTCGGAGAAATGAGAAGTGATGGCAGTTGATTCGAATCAGGACAACGTACATGGTCGGAAGGCGCCGAAATATGCTTCGACGAAACTGGATGGTGGCAGACGTTCCTGTCGAGTCTAATGGAATATGAGCAATGATAATATATATCCAATTTTTCCTTTGACTCACTTTTAGAAGCTCTGGTACCATCTCGTTCATCACCTTCCCTAACACACGTTCAACACTTTGCTCAAGACTTGGATCCTCCTTTTGAGAGATAAATCGTACAGCGACGAGGTCTACGCGACACACTTAGTCTTGAATATGCGTCAATTGAGAGTTTGGCGCACCTTTTAATGCCTCTCTGTACTTCCCCATCTTCTCAAAGGCAGTCCCACGACGCGTAAGTGAACGGACGTGCATCTTGTCGATGTTAAGAGCTGCCGTGCAATCGTCCACCGCTTTCTCGTAATCCGGTTTCTCATAGTACATGTAACCTGAGGAAAAGTTGTATGCATGACACTATTTATGAGGAAGAAAGACATACTAGCAGCTCTGTTGCTGAAGAATACGGGGTCAGGAGTCGGGGAAATTTGAATGGCACGGGTGTAGAGCTTAACAGCCTCTTGGAACTTTCGGTCAGTGTACGCCTTGTTGCCCTTCCCCTTGAGCTCGTTAGCCTTCTCTTTTCGCTCCTGTGGGACCGTCAGCTTGCGCGCCGTCATCGCGTTCATCTCCCTACTTACCTCTTCTGTTAAAGTGGGGAGGGTGGTTAAAAGGACTGCGCGTATGTGAGAATGGAGCGCACAACAATCCAAATCTGACACTCACCAGCGAAAGCCTCGTCATCCAACTGTTCCTGGCTCCTTTCAATCTCTTCCAATAGAGGTCCATCGACGTCCTTGGTCGTCTTCTTTTTCTTCGACTTGGACTTCTTCTTCTCCTTTGGACGTGGTTTCCGCGAACTGCTGGAGGCAGCGTAGTACACCACTCCTCCCGCAGCGACCGCGACCGCCGCACCAACGATGAGCGCCTTCTTGTGCTCCGAGACGAACGACTGAACGCGTTCGACGACCGTCAGCGTGCTTGACTCGGCCGTAGACGACATTTCGCGGCGACGACGAGTGAAGGAGGAGGGATTTGAAATGACGGCGGCAACAGAGGAGCCCAAATATTTTGCGTCGGACCTTGCCGGGGACACACGAACCTGTCCGGCTTACGGCAATAAAGTTGACAAAGCCCAAAACAAATCGAGAATAATAATGAGACACAACTACGTTACAACATGTATAGCAGAGCCCGGTAAAGTACTGTCAAGGCAGAGAAAAGAGAAGGTCACTTGGTGAAGCTATAGTGTAATGCAATTTCCCCTTCATACGAAACGATCTCGTCAATCAGAATCCGCCGCCGAGCTGTAATACAGAAATTTTGAGCTCATGGGCTGAGTTGAAAAGAGGCGAGATACAGACCTGTTCAAGGTGAGCATCAATGACATCGTCATCTTCCATCTCAAGCTATGAAGGAAATCGATTAGCGCATCAAAGGACACTGTAATCTTGCTTTAAAGCTTACATCGTCTGGTGTTTGTTCTCCGCGTACGCGTTGACCATCGTATATGAATTTCATCGATTCTGTAAGCATTGTAAGATAATCGGCATAACAAGTGTATCGTGCGGGGAGACTTGCTCAGTTCCGTGTTGAATTGTTTCTGAAACACGGAGTGCTTGTAAGACTTTGAAGTGGAATGTAGCATGAAACTCACCGCCGCAGCATTGAAGACCTTTTCAAGTGTTTGAGTTCGTTTGATCGCGAACTTGACAGCTAATGTGTCGCGAAAAGTGATTAGGCAAGTGAATGAAGTACGAAAGATGATTGCGCACTGGATCCGTCGAACTTCACTTGTAGCTGTATCTTTTGGATATCGGGCTTGACGTCTGGCTTTACATCTTCCGACATTGTTTGTTCGTGGGGCTTGGGGAGGCTTGTCGTGAAAGGTGGTGGTGGTGGTTGCAGCAAAAGGGTAATTGAGGGCGTCGACGCGTCGCGCACCGTGTTTGACGCGCGGTGGCCAATCACAGCCGTGTTTACATGGACAGCAGCCAGCCACGGCCAACTCGACGCCTTTCGACGCCAACAACGACGACGACCATCACGACGCTCTTATATCAATCACTCTCATGTTGGAAGGTAGACTTGCCATCATCTGACGGAAAGATTTGCTATAAGCTTGAAGTCAAATCCAATGTCAGACGTCGCTGCCGACCTGGACGTGGATCCGGAATCCCTCCCAGTTGACCCATTTACTCATTTTGATGAGGCAGCGAGCAAGAGACATTATCGGGGATGGCTCAGCTATGCATTCGCCAGGTATTTGCTTCCTTTGTCGTCGGTTCGCGATTATATAAATTGTCTTGTCCAGTGAAGTTTTCGTCATCGTCTCCTTGACGCTGTTCTTGCCAATTTGCCTCGAGCAATTCGCGCAAGACAATGGCTATCTTTTGCCAGAGAAGATTGTTCCGTGCTCGTCGAGAAATCCTTCGTCTCCGTCAGAAACCTCTGGAGAACTCGGTCGATGTGTAGTAAAGATTGGTTGGGCGTGGATCGACACTGCCAGCTTCAGGTGAGACTCACATTGCTTTAGTACGAGTATCACACTCACCCAACGAAGCCTTTATATTTACTCCATTTCGGTCGCATTGCAAGCACTCACAGTGATATCTATGGGTGGAATTGCGAATCATCGTGAGTTGGGAATTCGCTTGCATTTTCTGAATACTGACACCCAAGGTAATTAGCCCCTCACAGGAAATCAGTCTTGATTATGTTCGCAGCCATTGGTTCAATCTCAGCAGTGTTGTTCATTGCCTTACCTTCATCGTCGCCAATTTGGCCCGTCGCGGCCCTTCTTGCAATTGCCGCCAACGTAGGCTTTGGGGCATCCGTGGTCGCCATGAACGCATATCTTCCCGGCCTGGCCAGGGAATCCAAGGATGTCGTGATGGCATTGCAGGAATATCAAAGCGCAGCAGCACGATCTAACACATCTTCGAGTCCAGCAGACAGCTCGGAAATAGCGGACTCTGATACGCTTGGGGTTTCCGAGCCTCTGCTTCCTTCCGAGCATCCAATCCCCTCAACGATTCCGGAACTAGCTCCCTACAGGGAGAAATATTCCTTACTCCTCTCACAGGCAACATCGCGTATCTCTTCTTTTGGCATTGCTTTGGGTTATGCCGCAGGAATAATCTTGCTTCTTGTAACACTGGTCCCCGTCACGCTGATGAAAGGGTCGACATTTGCTCTACGTCTTGCCATTGGTTGCAGCGGGATCTGGTGGGCTGTTTTTACAGTTCCTGCGTGGGCATGGCTCCCGGATGGCGGTAAGGGCGCTCTCAAGAAACGTGTCAAGCAGGATTGGACTTTGCGACACGAGATTTGGAAAGCTTGGAAGAAGCTGGGTCATATGCTTCGTCCATCGGAGATCAAGAAACTGAGGAACACGTTCTGGTATCTCGCAGCTTGGTTTCTCCTAAGTGACGGTGCGCGCTCGTTAAGTTCTCTGTACAAGGGGTGGTTTGAGTCTAATTTGCCCTTGTAGGCTTCACAACTATCACATCCACATCCATTCTCTTCGCGAAGACATCACTGCACATGCCAGCCTCCTCACTCATCCTAATCGGTGTGCTCACACCTACCGCAGGAATTCTTGGTTCTCTTATATGGCCGCGTGTTCAGAAATATCGCCAATGGTCAAACCGTACGGTACTCGCCATACTCGTCTTCATGGCGAGTCTCCTCCCGGCGTACGGCTGTCTCGGTTTCCTGCCGTTCTTCAAGGAGCCCTCGCCTACGTCAGGAAGTGCCACCGTCCAGGCTGCGAGGTTTGGCGGACTGACGACGCCCGCGGAGATGTTCGTTCTTGCCGTGTACTTTGGAAGCGTGTACGGCGCCTTCCAAGGATACGCCCGCGCCTTTTACGCAGAACTTATACCTCCAGGAGACGAAGCGCGGTGGTATGCGCTGTTTTCTATCACTGACAAGGTAGGCGGTTCCGTTTTCTGTATTGTCTGTCTAGCACTCATTGCTGTTTTCTTTTTTCCCAGTCGAGTTCGTTCGTCGGTCCACTAGTTGTTGGACTCATTTCAGATTTAACAGGCAACATTCGCTATGGATTTTTCTTCCTGGTTGCCATGATTTGGGCAGCTATACCTTTCTTACTTATTGTGGATGTTGAAAAGGGAAGGGCCGATGCGGAGACGTACAGTATTGCGGATGAGGAGTCCATAGGACAGGACTGATAATATTTAGATGCTTTCGGAATACATTACCAGATCATTATTCGGCATTGTTGTAAAATACACATCACCCATTGAAAAGCAGCAAAAGCATAAATGTATAAGCATAGTAATCGACTGACATATGGAGAGAATCGCTGACATATAAATCATAGGAGATAGAGAGTGTTCTAAGTCGGCAGCATCAAGGTTGCAAATCTTGAACAGTAGACGACACAACAACAAAAAATGAACCTCAATCTGAATAGGAGGTAATAAAATCGGCAAGTAAAGAAAGAAGATTATCTGACAGGTATAGTACAATGTAGGACATCGAGATGAACTATGGGCTCGAGACAGAGATCATTCAGCAAGGAGATAAAAGCTTGCTGAAGCAAAGGTATGGACATGAAAGATCCGGAATTGTGAAAAGATTATGAAGTATCTCGTACAACATAAACGCTCGACGGCGAATAGTAGATGGGGGAGTATAGGTTACAAACCGAGGAACAAGCTAAAGCTAAAGCTAAAAGGCTATACGGACAGAATATACTTTCGAGTAAAGTCGATGGATGCATATAGAGCATTCGCGAATCATCCGCGCAGCCCAAAAATGTAGATGGACAATGAATACGGAGAGACGGTTATGCGATAAATAATTCTAAGTCCCGAGAAAAAGCAGTAGGGATATCGGATGATGATATTACGGTATAGAAATGCCATATGATGAGGATGCAGAAGATGAGATGCAGAAAGAAATAGGAATGCCAGCGATGATGATGAATGATGAAATGAGATGATGGATCCACAAAACAGAACAGAGCACGGACAAAGCGAGGTAGATTGAGAGAAGAAAGAAAGAAAAATAAGGAGAGTAGCTCAGCTCTCGAAGACCAACGAGCAGCACTGCGCAGGAATGTATGGTATAGGAACGCGGAGCCTGGTACGTCGGCTGTCACGTTCACTTGCAGGGTAGTTGGGATTAGAAGATTTGCGACGCGTTTGATTCACCATCGTCGACATCCATTCGCTTCAAACCACCCGACTTGCGAGGAGCGAGATTTAGCGTATTTTTTGGGGTCGATGCTCCGCTCGAACCAGATTCCGGGTGTGAGGCCGAATAAGCAGCGATGACCTTGCGGCCAAGTTCATCGTCCAAGTGTGCAGCACTTTCTCCGGCCGCGTTGGAGCCCTTATGGCATTGGGCCGTATGCTTCCACCAGTAGATCTCTTTGAGCTTTTTGAAACAGGTCAGACAGTGTTCCGAAGATAGGTAAAGCTGTACATGCACATACCTTCGCCTCCACGCATTTTACACCCTCCATCGCCGCCCACTCACCACACCGATGACAATGTCCTTCAAGCAACGTGCTCTTTTCGTTCTTGTGATTGACCTTGCGTTTAGCGCGTCGGAACGCCGTCGGCGGCGAAAACGGAAGTGCGGATGAGGGCGAAATGCCGTGGACGTACTGCATGTGGTAACTGCGAGAAAATGATCACAAATTAGTCACTGATATGCCAGCAAAATCAACCTCGAAATGCTCACTTGAAGGCGCTGAACTTCATGCTCAGCCATTCACTGCGACCTTCACCACCCCTCTCCTTTGGCTCGTAACATATAGGGCACAAGCCACACTTCTCGCGACCGATACCCTTCACGAAGCGAGGGGTATAGAGATCAAGCGCGGAACGAGGCATGTTGAACGTGCTGCCGGAAGTCGAAGGAGGAGCGCAAGATGCTGGTGGGTAACGCGCATCATGAGGTTCGAAGAAGCTTATTACAGGGAAGCGGCGGTACAGCGAGGGGTATTCTGCATGTACGCTTTCCACCCCTCGACCATTCGCATTGCTAAAGTTACGCAAGCCGAGAGGGAATACCTCAGTATTTTGAGCAGCTTCGGCGGGGGTGAAAAGCTTTGTTGCGTCGATGACTTCTGTTTCGACTTCCTCGCTTGCCGTGTATTGAGGCTTCGCGTTCACAGCAGATTTAGGCTTTCCCTTGGCTTTAGGCTTCGCCTTGCTAGTGGCACCGGAGTGCTTGTCCTCATCAGCAGACGCTAGATCGCCGTCAAAAACGCTTCCATCTTCATCCTCAGATTCCGACAGAGACGTAAGTTGGTCACTGAATTCACTCTCAACATTACACGCAGTAGTTGCACTCTTCTGGGCCTTAGAGGCGACCTTTAGCTTGAGCTGCGCCGACGTTGTCGCATTCCTACGAGCATTGCGCTTCACGACGGCCGCTTCTGGAGGAGGGGAGGACGGCGGAAGGGACGAGAGATCGGACTCTGCGTCATCATCAGCACCAGTAACAACGTCTTCCTGAGCTTTGACATCATCTTCCTGGGATTTTACGTCCTGAGCTTGCGACTCCTTTGCGACTTGTCGTGCAGATCTCCTCGTAGCAAGCGGTGTAGCAGCCGGAGTGACAGTTTTAAGGGGAGACGAACGAAGCTTTCCCTTTTTGATCACAGCAATGGCTTCACTGGGCGAAACGGAAGTGCGAGCCTTCTTTGCGGGACTCGCCAAATCCGAACCTTTGCTGTCCCCGTCGTCTTCTGTGTCCTCTCTAGTCCGCTTACCAGTCGAGCGGCGTGTTGCAACCGGTCTCGAGGTCGGCGCAGGCTTCGGTGTCCCAGTGCGCGACAATGCGGGCGTTCCAGCCTTGCTACTCGAGCCATTCCTGGCAGCCTTGCCCTTTGAAGCGCGCATCGGAGGATCGACAGAAGCCTGTGCAACGGAAGCGTCTACGTCAGGGTCTGTTTCCGCATCGGCGTCAATTTCGGTATCAACATCCATCTTTTCAGCAGTCGGAGACGCGCCAGAGTCATTTTCTGACTCGGAAAACTCTCCTCGAGCCACCCTCAACCCCCTCCTGATCAAGGCGAGGTCATCATCCCTTTCTTTCGCAAGTGCAGCGATTCGCAACGAGGCACCTTTCTGCTTGCTACGAGTTCGATAAGGGTGGGGGCCTCCCGCTCCTGCAATGCCGCTGCTCCCGTTGCTAGGAATAGCGCTGTTCTCTTTGTTATCATCTGAGGGAGCAGGGAAAGGGTCATCCAGAGGACCCCGTGGGAGATCCTTGGTCAATGCAGCTACTGAAAGGTGAGGATTTGGGGTAGATGTGCCTGACTGTGCAGGAGTTCCAGTGCGAGATCGTTGGCGAGACAAACCGGGGGCGGGACTTTGAGTCCTCGACAAGGACGCATTCAGCGAGTTCAGGTTCAACGACGCATTCGATGCATTTGGTGACAGATATGTATGCGCTACGAGAAGCGGAGAACCGAAGGGGAAGAAACGGCGAGGTGGTGGGGGAGATTTGCGCTCCCTCGAGTTCTCCTTTCCATTGATCATTCCAAGTGTGCCGTACGCGTGGTTTGAACGTGTCGTCTTCACATTTGCGTTCGAAATCGTGGAAGGAGGTCGCGTGGGCGAGGGGGCCGGTGTAGAGCGCGTTGTGCTTGCCGGAGAACTCCCGGTCGAGCGAACATCAGCGACGACACCAAAGTCTTGCGAGTACGGCTGGGGACGAGGTTGGGCGAAGGGGTTAGGCAGCTGGGGACGAGGATGGGCAAGGGCGAGGGGCACCGGAGCAGTAAGTTTCACGGAGGAATCTGGCGAGGGCAAAGAGAGCGCATTCTGAAGTGGGTGAGGCTTGCCGCGAGGAGGGTATGGGTGAGCAGTCGGTTGGGAAGGAAGGAGGGGGAATGGCGAGGGCGGCTGGGACTTGGGTGCGTCAGAGCTGGGGGAGGGTGTTTCGGACACTGTATGCGCGTCTTTCTTCGAATCTATCGTCTGAAAATTAGAGAGAGGTGTCATTTGAGATTCAGACTGCGAGTTCGAATGCTCTTGCGAGCTTCGGCGGGCGACAGGCGAGATTCCGAAGCCCGGTGTAAGCATGAGAGAAGTGGACGATGCAAGCGAAGAGGTCGGGGGTGTCGGGTACCCAGCAGGAAGTATATGCGAGAGCGAAAGTAAGAGAGATGCGTCGGCATCTGCAGTTGCACTGGGTATATGCATGCTGGAGGGTGTTCCATCGTTGTTCGGGAGCGGCCTGGAAGGCGCGTTGCCCATGTACGGTGTGTGGCCTGAGGTGGCCTCCGGCGTGTAGAAAGACCTGCAATTGTTTGAGACTGCCATGGGCGCGTTCGTGGAAGGGACGATAGCGGTAGACAAGGAGGAGGCTGAAGGCGGGGTGCTGATGACTGAAACGTCGCGTCCAAAGCCTTGAGGCTGGTGTACGTGTACACCGCCCGTCACGCCTGTCCCCGTGCCCAATTGACCACCCATATTCATACTCATCATATCTAGCCCGTGCACGTGCGAGAACAAGTGGCGAGAGCCCGTCGTCGTACCAGACGAGGCCTGAGCGGACGTGCCTGTTGCGGACGAAGCAGTCGGCTTGGTGGGCGGAGACAAAGGAAATGCGCCGAGGAAGTCATTCTTTGTCGCCGACTTCGTCGTATGCTCTATTGAGGCTATCGAGTCCAGTTGCTCTGCATGGACGTCGACGTCGAGGTGGACAAGTAAGTTGTTGTCGGTCGGCGTTGATGGTGCTGACGGCGACACTGGCGAGGAGACCTCCGTCTGTCGCGAGTGATGCTCAGAAACAGACTTGCAAGAAAGAATGAAAAACGCACAGTAATGGGCGAGCACATAATCCAGTCGCAAAACATGTTGAATATATGCGCATTTATTCGCGGATTTTAGGGCGGGGGAGGAGGAGGAGAAGGAAGGAGGAAGTGAAAGGCAAAGAGCGAAAAACGCAAAGGAGGAAGGCGCGAGTAAAGTTTGGATTACGTAACAGGCCACGCACAGACCGCCAAACAAATTCCCAGAAAATAATTTCACCGTCAAACGATGCTCCTCCCTCTCATCCTCCTCTTCGCCGTCGTCGCCGTTGTGCGAGGCTCGGCGCTCACGACCGCCATTGCAGCCAACGAGCGGCTCTGTTTTTACGCCGATGTCGACAAGGTCGGGGAAAAACTCGGTTTCTACTTCGCCGTGCAGTCGGGAGGGTCGTTTGACATCGACTTTGAGGTCAAGGATCCCAATGACAAGCAGCTCCTGGATGGATCCAAAGAGCGTCAGGGAGACTACGTGCTGACGGCGAACACTATCGGCGAATATGCATTCTGCTTGACAAATGACGCGAACGCCCTCAGTGCACTTGCCGTCGAACCCAAACTCGTCGACTTCGATATCATGGTCGAGAGCGAGCCTCGCCGAGAACCTAGTACGAAACCGGGTCAGATTCAGGAGCACACAAGCGCATTGGAGGAGAGTGTATTCAGGTTGAATGGGCAGCTACTGAACGTGAAGCGGATGCAGAAATTGTGAGTATCCTAGTTGCAGTAAACTAGCGCGTTGTTGAGAATTTGTCACTAGCTTTCACACTCGTGAAAACAGAGGATTTGCCATCGTAAAATCTACACAGAGGTATGTATGATCTTTCTTACAGTAATTATGTGTTTAAATGTCACTAGCAAAATATTCTGGTTTGGCATACTCGAGGTCTTGGGAGTCGTTTCGATGGCAGTGTGAGTTTCCCGTTCTTGTAGCTCGGTACTCAAGTCTGACTTATCATGAATTAGGCTCCAGGTCTACGTTCTCCAAACTTTCTTCACCAAGACGGGCAGGCGATACAAAGTATAATCCCACTTCCCCCTCTTTCCTCCTCCGATTTCATCCGCTCGGATCCAAGCCCCCTGCGGCAGAAGCACACGAGGTCAACACGCCGGAACCTGCGCCCTCAGAATTGTGTGCTCGATACCTTGGATTTGGCTTCGAAACACCGCGCAAGTGTAACCGTATTGATTTGCTAATGTTATGGCTGTATGAACGCAACAATTCACCTATTTTATCAACTGCACGTCATCTAGGAACTGCCCGAGTCCGGATGAGTTGCACAGTCGTTGCAAGTGCACGTCTGAAGAACGGCAGACCATCACACTTGGAGCAAAAGACACCTATGGATTTTCTCGCCCCCTCAAGAACTTGGAGGGCAATTTCAAAGATTTCCGGCGACTCAACTTTCTTCGAGTATCAGATATCAGCGTGGCTGCTTGATGGCTGCGAGCTCAACAGTTCACAAGTCGTTGGGATTGTCACCGTTTTATGGCGAATCCATCACCACCAGACTCAGTCCATCTTCCGAATCACGACAGCGTCGTCAATCCGTTCTTCGCCACCCACGGTCGACGTTGTCCGGTTTCAAACTCGCATCATGGCGGCAAAGCAGACGCTGTCGATGCGGTCGCTAGATGGAACGAAGAGATTCGTTACAAATCACTCTCTAGTTCCCATGAACGCTGGCTCACGTTGATGCCAATCTCAAACACCTCAATCTTCCTGATGCATCAGAATTACACAGAGCGCGAAGAACAGACCGACCAATAACGACCCGAAATCAAAGTGGGTACAAATGCGAAAGGAAATATATTCGACCGAGTCGTTCAGAGCTGCTATTCGTCATCGAACGTGGAAATATCCCGCTTCCACTCATATCCAGAACTACCACGAGTATTTTTGCGTCATTTCTTGAACTTCGATTCATTTGGGTGGAAGGCTTCTGCACGATGACCCTATCGTCATCCGTCTGCCGTGTAGACTGCTCTGTGCGTGTCGGACCGAGATGGAAATGAACTGCGTCTATTTGGAACTGAATGCGTCTATTAACAGTTGCGTATACGATGCGTAAGAATTGAATCCCAGTACTAAGAAATGATTGATTCTTTCTTTCTTTCTTTTTTACCCGCCCACCCTCCGAAATGAGGTTTCAAGCGGTGACAGCGACGACGTTCGGGCACTCTTCTCCCCTTTCGAAGGCGTGCAAGTTGCCCAGGGTGGTGCTGGCGATGTTCTCGAGTGCCTCTTCGGTCAAGAAAGCCTGGTGACCAGTGAGGAGCACGTTCGGGTGCGAGAGCAAGCGGGCCAAAAGCTCGTCGCCGCCGTAGCACTCGCCGACCTCGCGGAAGAAGTGGTGCTCCTCGTTCTCGTACACATCAAGGCCGACCGCGCGGACGTGCCCGCTCTCGAGGGCGTCGCACAGGGCAGCGGTATCGATGAGCCCGCCGCGCGACGTGTTGACGATGACGACGCCGGGCTTCGTCTGTGCGAGGGTGTTTGCGTTGATGATGTGTTTCGTCTGCGGAGTGAGCGGGCAGTGAAGCGAGAGGATGTCTGCCTGGGCAAGGAGGTCGGGGAGCGAGGTGTAGGTCATCCCGTGCGCTGCCGCGGCCGCGGGATTGGGGTACGGGTCGTAAGCAATGACGCGCGAGTTGAAACCCATCGCGAGAATCTTGCCCTATACCAGACGGTGAGATGCTCGAAAATGTGAACGATAAGAGGGAGGCGGATAAACATACAGTGATCATGCCGATTTTGCCTGTGCCGATGATACCGACGGTCTTGCCGTGCAGGTTGAAGCCAACCAGGCCAGAGAGTTGGAAGTCTCCGCCGGCGACACGTTGATGCGCTTTGTGGCTAGCGAATGAAAGTAATCAGTTCTGTGACAAGGAAACGAGCTGACGACGGCACGTACTATTTGCGGTTGATGGTGAGGATGTGTCCAACGGCGAACTCGGCGACTTCGAGTATACGCGCAGGTTGAGTAAAAATAATTGGAAGTTTCAAGTTCGGAAGTACGAACCTGACTCCGGAGAGTAAGCAGGGACACGAGCGACCTTCATTCCGAGCTCGTGGGCTTTGTCGAGATCAACATTGTTGAACCCGGCGCACTGAAACGCCCGTCATTAAAGCAGGCAATCGACATTACAGGGACAACTTACGCGGAGAGTGACATGCTTGACGCCGCCGCACTGCAGCATTGCGAGGACGTCGGAGTCACATTTATCGTTGACGAAGATGCAGACGGCGTCGTGTCCGTGAGCAAGATGGGCCGTAGCAAGAGAAAGTTGCTCGGGGATGTAGGTGATGGTGTGTGTCTCCGCAAGAGGGTGCGTGAAGGACGTAGTGTCGTACTGTCCGCGTTACGTTAGGTGATGCATGTGATACCGTTCATTGTCGTGTACGAGGGTCGTTCGCGAACGTGAGGTATGAATACACGTCCGTGGAGCGCAGGTCGATTACAGGATCAGGATGCGATAGGAGCGCAGTTAGAAGGCTGGGGAACAGGCGACGATAATAAGGGCACTCACCTCTTTCGTGCTGAAGAAGGCAACCTTCATTGTGTATTGGCGGTGATTAGAGCGAGATGTCTGGATCACAGAGAGCGGTCTTCACAGGAGATCGGCTGGGATCTTGAGCAGTGTCTGTTGAGCTCGAGGAACGAGTTGGGTTGGAACGGCGAGAGACATCTCGTATTTGTATCCCTCCGACGAGCTGCGATTTGACAATTCCTGTTGACCAATAGCAGAAGAATCGTACATTGCCCGCTGCCCGCTGCTGTTTAGCACAGAAAATTGAGAGCCTTCGGTGTCTTGGTGACGTTCGAATATTGGAGAGTGTTACATGTGAGTTGGAGATGAGAGTTGGATGTCCAGGTGGCCCTCAATCGTGCGGACGACCCAGGGTGACCACTATGACCCTGGATGAGTATTCTCGGCCAGTTGGAGAGCGCGAAAAGCTTCCATGAGGTTATTCTCGTCAACGAGATTGGTTTGCCTGCAAATCGAAAAAACAAAACTTCAGTTCGTCGCGCTGCACGAGGGGGAAATAAAAGTAGATAAATACAGATATATGTTCATGATACGTAGAGTTTCCTTCTGTCAATATTTTGAGCCGTCTTGAAGAAAGAAAGAGGACGTTTGAGGAAAAGGACGAGGGATGTCCGATCCGGAGCTTCGGCGGGACCCGGGATTGGAGGAAGGATATGAACGTTGCCGGCAAGAGCTGGCTGTCTCCCGCTCCCCGCAATACGCCTCACTGAGGTTCTCTGTCACCGTCCTCGTCCTCCTCGACGTCTCCTCGCTGTCGTCGTCGTCGCCATGCATCCGTCAAAGACAATCTCGACCACGAAACGGCTCTGCACGGTCTTCATCCCCTCCCAAGCGTCGTCTTCGACGTCCGCCGCAGTTGCGGTACTCAGACGCCGTCCACGAGCTCATTCTGCGTCAAGTTCTGGCTCGCCTCCATCCTCCTCTTCCTCCACGGCGACAGGACCCGCTGAGCGACGGACATTCTATACTGCTGCCACGGGTGTCAACGGGAATCCGCTGCAGTACTTCGATGCTGCGACGTCGAGTAGCGGTGCGGGGCCTAGCTCACCCTCGCCAAGCTCGAGGCCAGGAAACCCGCATGTGCTTTCAACACAGCGTCTCCCGTATGGTGAGTCACATAACGCCAATTCGAATTCTGGCTCGGGGTCGCACTCGCAACACGGTGGCAGCCAGCAAAGCCATTCCTCGACCGCAAACCAGCCTCTCCTAGGATCATCCTCGTTCCCTACCACCGTCAACCCACATCCCTCCTGCTCTCCTCAGCCAGACCGGCCATTCTCGTCGAAGTCTTCGCATTCACGATTCCATGAGACTCTCGCTGCCAGCTCTTCCTCATCTTCGTCAACGACCGGCCAATCTTCGGACGCTCTCGTAGCGGACGAAGCATCGTCCAAATCCTCGTTCGGTCCTCCGAAGCGGCTCTTCCAACTCGACGTCGGGGCGTATGGGATTCCAAAAAGAGGCCACGTATCTCGCTATGCTTGCGAGGCGTCTGATTTCGCGGGTCTTGACGCCGCTGTCCAGGTCGGCGAAGACGCATACTTCGTACGGGACGACGCGATGGGTGTGGCGGACGGCGTTGGTGGATGGGCGAGTAGCAACCGAGAAAAGCGCGCGTCTCCAAGCCCTCGTCCGAGGCACTCGAGTGGGTCCTCTGGGTTGCGAAACTACATTCATAGGGATACTAGGCACGAGCCGAGCCCGAGTGCTCTCTTTGCAAGACGACTCATGCACTTCTGCGCCGTCGAAGCTGCAGAAGCGCGAAGTCGAGCTCAACTACTTCACGAAACCACACACTCTCGTTCAAACTACAAGACCCCTGGCATACCTTCCACGCTGCCGAGCCTGAAGCACAATGTTGTTCGTGATCTTTCATCGCGTACGACTCAACAAAAGCATCGCAATGCCCGTCCGTTCCTCTGGCCTTGGGAGGAAGAAGGGATTGCAGACTCAAAATCTGATCCTATGGAAGATTCTTCCGTATGTATTAGCGAGGCGACGGAGGACGCGCCCAGCGTCGACCCTCTCGACGTCCTCGAACGCGCATATTCACGGGCCATTGACGCACATGTTGTGCGTGTCAACCCTTCCGACCCAGCTCCTACTGCGACCTCCGGTGCATCTCATCACCCCTCCTCGCCATCTCCAGACCTCCGACTCGATCACGCTGAGAACAGCAGCTCGCGAAAGTGCAATTGGAAGCCATTGCGCTCTGGCTCGTCAACGGCGTTGCTTGCGACCCTCTCTGGCGACCGTCTACGCATCGCTCATCTTGGCGATTGCTCTGGATTACTTGTCCGAGGCGGAGATGTTGTCTGGAGGAGCGAAGAGATGTGGTGGGGTGTAAGTCTTTTGATTGCTTCATTTATTCGTCCGCTTTGTCTCATCCTGCGTTACAGTTCAACTTCCCTCTCCAGCTCGGCCCTTCGTCGCCTACACTTCCCCAAGACGCACGCACGTATGAGCTGCGCGTACAGGCCGACGACATTCTCGTCCTAGCCTCCGACGGCATGAGCGACAATCTTTGGGAGGAAGACGTCGTCGACGAAGTTCGCCGCTTCGTCGGATCGTTCAAGCCATTCCCCAGCACTTCTCCACCTGCCCCAAGCCCCGTCAGTACCGAAGGCCAAAGCCAAACGCTTGGTACACTCGGCCGTCGTGCGCTAGCGGGCATGTTGAGTGAGGCTCTTTGCTCTCGAGCTCGGCGTGTAAGCGAACGTACTCGCCAAATGCAAAGCAACGGCTGCTCGCGGGGAATTTCTGAGTCTTTGGAAGATCTGCCCTTCTCTCGGAGAGCAAAGGAGGAGGGGAGGAGTTTTCGGGGTGGAAAATGGGACGGTACGTGTGCATTTGTGTTAGAGTAATTCGCTGGTCTGATCGATATTCACTGCTAGATATCTCCGTTCTCGTCGCGGTCATTACGCCTAGCTCGTAGCAAACTCGTTTTTGTATAACACGACCTTGAAATTTATGAGTGGTAGTTAATGAAAGTGGAAATTGACCAGAGGGATTGCTCGCGCTACCGTTTTTGCGAAAGAAAAAGGTGATGTTATATAGCGAACGCAGGGGCATTCAATGAGTGAAATTCGAACCCATACCCGGTGCAAAGCCAAAGCGCCAATGTCTTGAATGTGACCAACTTCGGGAGTGATGGATCGACAAGGAACCTAAGTGTAAGTTCGAACCTTTCGCCCAATCCCCAGCTGCACCGATCGACTTCCATTGACACAGCTGTTCTTATCATTCTGAACCGCCAGCACGCGTCTCTGTCAAATGCAGACTAAAACTGCATCGACATTCCTCGCGACGTGATGCAAAAACTAACGAGCATACGCGCAAGACAAAAAGAAGAAAGCAAAAAGGAAGTGATGAGAGTGGGATTCGAACCCACGCCCTTTCGGACCAGATCCTTAGTCTGGCGCCTTAGACCGCTCGGCCATCTCACCCTGTTCAAGGTTTCTTAACATTATATATCTAGTGTTTAGTATGAAAGACTCCCCACCTTGATTGGAGAGGACCCGTAGTTCTAGATATCAAGAAGGTAAAAAGGGGCACCAGAGTAGTGTTTCATTCGGTTCGGTTTGGTCTGGTTTGGTCTGGAACCGGTTTGCTCTTCTCGTCGTCGACCAGTTTCGGTTCGGTTTGGAAACGGTTTGGTTTTCATTCGGTTTCAAACCAGTTCTGAACCGGTTTGTTAACGGTTTAGTATAGGAAAATATAAATTAGCTTGTAATTCCTTGAGGTACTCAATAATCAATCAACAATGATACTCATTACATCCTCCGAACACATTTCTACTTCGTTCGCATCCTCAGCCATCAACTCACTCATATCAATGTCCTCGTAGACAGGATCCTGATAAGAATCCTCGTCAATAGCGCGAAGGCGTGCCTCTTGCAGCTTTTCTTTCTCTTCGGCGGTCATTAACTTCTCGCGTCTTTTCCTGTACGCCTTTTTCAGAACTTGTAGAGCTTCCAGCCGGCTTGGTGAAAGGCGGTTGCGCTTATTTGTGTTGGTGTCGGCAGCGCTACTCCAGACTCGTTCAACCGCTGTAGCAGCTCCTTGAATGGCCAAATAGTCGAGTGCCATTCTGGACAGGTTTGGAAAGTCAACGGCATGATTCTGCGACAATAATTGGAGGTTAGAAACCGCAGATGGAATAAGTGTCGTGAATATACTCGCTTTCCAGTACGCCAAGGCATCATGCCCTCCGGCAGATGGGTGCTCAGTAGCACCAGCACTGAGATAGCGCTCTGCTTCCGAAGGACCATCGGATTTCTGTGTGAAAAGCCCTCCCCAGATATTGTTACCTGGAACACTCGTGTTCGACTGCCATTTCCCAGAAGCCGCGTAAAATTGGTTGTACTGATGGGCGAGTCAGATTACTAGTAATATTTTACTACAGCACAATAGGCACTCACCTTCAAAATGAAAGAGGCGCGAGCCTGTTCTGCAAAAGTCTCCGAGGAGAACGGTGCATAATCAGTCCACCATTTGTCCAAATACTCCATTTTTACGTAGGGCGTCAGAACTACAGATAAAACAGTGAGAGGCACTGGATTAATCTCTGTCGCGAGCCAGCGACTTACTCATTGCAATTCCATATGCGTCACTATCCTCCATCTTATGATAATAAATAGCTAACTTGTCGAGACCGCTTTGTATGCACCTTCAAAGGTGATTCTCTTCGGCATTATCTTTGTACGTATCCTTGATCTGTTCCCAACTTGACTGGAGATATTCAATGGCCAGTATTGCTTGATGGAGGGTAGGGTGACTATCGCCCGATAATAACTGTTGGCCGTCGTGCGCTTTCTACAAACAAGATCGAGTAAGTTTCCTATTACAAAATGTGTACCAATCTCACCTCGAGAATCTCTGTAACATGCTTGACTCTGGCCCAGCCCGTATCTGATATGGAAAAGCGCTGTAGAGCCTGTTTATGGTCGGAGATTAGAACTATATAGTCGAGAGCCTGTTGCGTGCGCGGGGTGGATGAGGCGACGAAAGAAATCCACATATAGCTTTATTTAACGAACCTCTTTGAGCTTGAGCGCATGCTTCAACATGAAGAACGTGCTCGACCATCGTGTGCGGACATTGAGGACAAGCTCAAGTGCGCCTAATATTTCATTCTTGTCGTTTTGGTGCAGCTTGTAGATTATTTCTTGGACTTCTCGAAAAGCGTCCTTTCGCTTTGGAGATGAGCGGAGCTTCAATATTACTTGTTAGATGGTCTTCATGATCACTGAATTACAAATGCTCATACCGCTGTAATCAAACCTCGCAATGCAACAACGGGGTCTGATAATCCATCATCACTCAAGTCTGCTTTGGTGGCTTCGTCCTCAGAATCAAACACCTCGCGTTTCGTTATACCTTTCAACAGGTCGCAGACGCCGAGGTTGAAGATGTGAGCCATGCATCTGGGCGGTGAGTCGCAATTATTACTATGAATATTTGAACAATGGAGAGGGAATTCACCTGATTTGATTTGACTTCGCGTCAAATACTGCATTGGTGATCCCACGCGCGCGAAGCAGGCGTTTGATTTCCACCATCATCGTGTTGTTATTGGATGCATTGTTGGTCGTAAACCAGCCGACCTGTAGGTGACATATGAGTAGAAACTTAAGCTATCAGAAACGAATGGCGTGCCTTTTTTGCAATACCCAAGTCATCGAATGCATCAATGACAATCCGCGCTAAGTTCTCACCCGAGTGCGAACCCCGCACATATTTGAATGCGGCGAGTTCGTCGTCCATAACCCATCCCTTTGCAATGCTGATGTAATGCACGGTTACTGAGATGAATGCGTCCATGGAACTTGATGACCAGCAGTCAACCGTGAAACTAATTCGACCCGGCGCTGCCTTAAAACGCCACTGAAATCAGCCGAGTCGCATGCAACACGTAACAATTGCCAGTACTCACCTGTAGCCGTTTACAAATGTTTTCCTTTTCACGCTGAAATTCTTCATCGACGGCCGATGCCATCTTCATCCGCCCAGGCATGTCCATTTTCTTCAAGTCAGGCTTCAGCATTTTGACAACGAAGCGAAACTCGTCTTTATCAACTGGATTCAATGGCTGTTTATACATTGCAAATCAGTACATGAAAGGCTTAGAAGCGCATAAGGAATACTGACCAAATCACAGGCTGAGATGAGCCGTAAGCATGCAAGCGCAAAATTCCTTTTAGAATATGTTGCATCGCCTTCCAATTCACGAACATGACTGTTCAAATTTGTTTGAACAGTGCCCGATGAAACTCCAGTTCCACCCTTTTGCATCTCCAAGCACATGTCGTACGATCTTGGATGTCGATCCTGAAGATGCTTGAGGAGCGTGCTGTTCCCGGATGTCTGTCCGTACGACATGACATCGAAGTCTGAATCCGCTTCACGACGTTTCCTGAGAGTCAAAAAAGTAGATTATTTAAGTACGACATTGTGGAGAAGCCAATTGATTGTATTAGCTTACTCGCAGACTTTGCAGAATCGACGGTCGTCGGGATTCGATTTATCGACTTCGGTGAAGAACAACTTGACGATAGCACGGTCGCGTCGTTGATTTTTCTTTACCCCAAGTTCGATGCTATCAAGGACGACTGAATCGTCCTCGACATCGTCTAGCATACAGATGAATACCCGAAGCAAACTTTTGTGAAAGGAAGCAACGCTTACGTACCTTTCTTTGATTTTTTACGACTCCTCCCTTTACCTTTAGCCCCCCCTGCTGATGCGTCGCCGCTGGCTTGTGGATTGGCTATTGAAGTAGCGTAAGTCACCTACATTCAAGTTTACTTAGAGAGAATCCTTACGAATTATCTCAAGGGATGGAGATCGTTGACGATTCTCCATCTTGTCATCTTTCTCGCTGATGCCATTGCCAGCAGGTTGGTAATCCATGTTGTTCTCATCGGATGATGAGAGCGACGACGAAGCGAGCCTCTTCGAACAACGAGATTTTGAAGTTGCTTCCTCCGAACTATCAATGCCTTCTGTGGAAACGTTGGTCGCCGACGCGGACGGTT
Source organism: Schizopora paradoxa (assembly GCA_001020605.1). NCBI lineage: Eukaryota > Fungi > Basidiomycota > Agaricomycetes > Hymenochaetales > Schizoporaceae > Schizopora > Schizopora paradoxa. The sequence goes on from KQ086028.1 coordinate 91,690, forward strand.
GGCTTGTCGATGCTGTTGCAGGCACGTTTGTGGAATGTCCTACATTCTTAATTTTGTGTCGCTCCGCATTCGAAGGATCGGCAAATTTGCCTGGCACCTTAGTAATTCGTTTGGCGCGACCTTCGGCACCGACTACATTGAGAGAAATAATTAGTGCAATACAGAATTTCGAGATTGAAAATCATACTTGTTGCTTGGGCATCACTTGCACCTCCAAAGAAAGCGACACGCAAAGAAAGTGTGCTCATAGCGGAGACACCGATACTTTCCAATGTCGCTGAAAGGTCGTGATGCACTTGTGACCCCGCGACGAGAAGTCGTAGACCTGCAGTGCTTTTTGGAATCAAGCTACGTCTCTGAAGCATTTGTAGTATGTCGCTAAGGGTGTTGTCGCCTGTTACGACTGTATAGTGAAATTTCATATAGTTAATTTTGTCAGAATGTAGATTATAAGCAGATGGACTCGGAAGGATGTACATACCAAGAGAAATGGAAAACGGACATGCACCTGTCACAAAAATAGTGCACGGCTTCCTATTTTGCACTTTCATAGCTCGAAGTAGCCTATCGAGACGAAGATGTGCAGAATGTGACCTATGATAAGGGAGGGTATTAAGCCCTCTATACAGCCGGTGAAGGCTTAAGCGATGAGGCGCGATAGTATGCACTAAAAGTGAATTAACAACTGACTGCAATGAATGAATTGACACCCACCAATTCCCATGCACGCAACCAGATAGTGAAAGACCATGTAGGTAATAAGTAATGCCCACCCGCGCGCTGAAGAGATGTCGTCACAGAAACACGAGTTGCCAATGGAAACCGCTCGCTTGAGACCAATCGAGCTCGCGCAGATGACAAACGCCATCGCAAACCAAGCGTAAGTAAATCTCGTCATTTTCAAGGCAACAGAGGATGCGTGAATGGGCTTCAGACGAGCACATCTGCGATCTGCAGGACTCCTCTTTTGAGAAACGCGAGGAACTGAGAATTTTGAATTCAAAAATACTGGCACCAGTGATGGTCAATAATGATCTTGCACTCACCCATTTTGTGCGGCGAATGCATCGTATCACCCGCTATCCTTGAAGGAACGAAGAAAATGACCGCATCTTAAATATCTCGATTTACCTGTCAATCTGCGGAGAAAACGGAAACGTGAAATTTCAATCGACAGTAAGTTTTAGCCACAGTCAGTCCACAACTGACGAGAAAACCAACTCGTCGAGTTTCAAACCATCAAGAGAGAGATTCGAATTCCGTATATTATCAAGCGCTCGTGGAATCGCAGATCCGGGAAGCATGGCACGTCAATCCGCTGCGAAGAGGGAGGAAGAAGAGGGCAAACAATTGCGGACATTGCGGTTGGAGAAGAAACTGTACAGTTCTTAGTCAGCGCTTGTGCGGCTTATCCGCGGGATAGACTTTCCTGAAACGAAACCGGTTTAACCGGTTCGCAACCGGTCTGGGACCAAACCGATGCCTGACAGTCAACCAGTTACGGTTCGGTTTGAAAACCGAGACCGAACTGTAACCAGACCAGACCAGACCGATTGAAACCGGTTTGGCACAAACCGAATGAAACACTACACCAGAGGATCATGGAACCAGATGGGGGATGAGAAAGCCAACCTTGGAAGGGGTAGGGGAAGGCCTTAGAATGACATGCATGCAAGTATGCATGCATTTATAAAGAAACAAAGCAGAACGGTCGACCAAGGAGGTAACGCCAGATTGGGGAAGGGTCAAAGGGAGAGTTGGAATAAAGAAAGAGAAGACAAAGAGGAGAAAAGATGCCAGACAGGGTAAGTTGAGAGAAGTTGGAATTGAAATATGTAGCAACAAATAAGGCCCCATTCAGCAGTAGGGGGAATGCAGGGGTCTCACCTGCACCAGAGTGAATTGAAGAGAACAAGAAGTTTCTCCAAAATATTCCTCTTTGAAGTGTAATTGGCTATTTTAAAAGAACAACATCAGCAAAAGGGGGTTGCAGTTATAAGCACCGGCACTGCTTGCAAGGTAACGCAAGGTTGTTATAAGCCTATAAAGGAGTACACTTGATTATAATGTGAATAAAAGGCTTGTATAAACTTACATTGGAGTAAACTACTTGTGTTGACTGCTATTGAAATCTATTTCTGACATTGCGACAAAATCCAGCCGATGCGAGCTTCAAGGTTGGGCAAAGCATTGGGTTGAAGCTGGAGGTAGTGTGAGGGATTTCCTTATTTTATTTTATTTTATTTTATTTTATTTTCTATGCCCGTGCGTCTGCTTGTAAAACACCGCTGACGTTGCATTGATTCCAGTGCATCCTCTCGATGCGTTGTCTCTGTTCCAATGTCTGTGCCCACACCATTTTTGTAGCCTGAGTTATCATGTATTTTCTCTCCTAGCAGAAATTACTTCTATTTCTGCTATTTTCTCCCATCCCTTCCTCCACCTTCTATGTGTGTACTAGAGCAACGTGTGAGTGTTGCTCATACGCTTGGGACTTAGCCCAAAAAGTCCGAGGAACGACATGCATAAGTGACTATATGCGTGCCATTCCTGGACTTAGTGTGACAGCACTTGATCAAGCCATTTTTAGGAGATGATCAGGGACCGATCAAACTCTAAAAATAGGCTCGGTCAGGGGCGCGGTGCCCGCCGATCGCCAATCACGTCAGAACTCTCGCGGCTCAGCTTGACTCCTGCTCAGAGTCAAGATGAGTCGACGGAAGCTCAAAGAATGAAGCGGAAGGCCATAGAATATTGGAGAATGGTATGGATTATGGTAGAGCATTAGCTTGTCCATTTTAGGTAGTTTTCTAGCTTAGTAATCTCTCTGTAATTCTGTATAAATAGCGGCTGATCTTTGCTATTCGAATACAATCACTTAGTGTAGTGGGCCAAGCCTATGGCTGGCAGTGTACGAATAGCGCTGTACGGCGTGCACACTACTGAGCATCAACTTGCTACTTACATGGTGCCCTCTTGTCAAGACATCCACAGATAATGAGATCTAAACATTACATCACAAACACACATGACAACCTATTTAATTCCCATAGAGTTGTGGTCATGCTGGTCACCACGGTGCCATACAGGTCACCGCGGTGCCATATAGGTCACCGCGGTGACCGAATGTCAATAATTGTAAGTATTAGTGTAAGGAAAATGCTTTGTATATGGTACATAAGGTGTGAGCAGCAGATACTATACCATGCTATACCTTCTGCACATTACAACAGTATAACAAGGCTTTGGGCCTCCCCTTCCACTGTTGCTCAAAGGGAACACATGAAATCCATTATCAAAAGCTCAAATCTGTTAGTGGGAAGGGGTTTATCAAAATATTGTGCAAATAAATATGTAGATCTGATGTCATTTATGAATTCCTGGACCTCAAAAATCCCCTAGTACATTTTCTCCCCTCTCAAAAGGCACATAGATGGCCTTAGAACACAAAAATCATAGTGTGGGAACTTTAGTAGTGAATTTATTTTGTGATTGGTCTGAATCCAATCAAACTCAAACTTCATGGGAAACTGAAGCTATATATAACACACCTGTGGAGTAGTTTTTGGCTATTTTTGGAAGCACAGAATCGTGAGAAATTTGCTGTTTATGGGGTATATACATGCTGGTTTGTAGAATGTATCCATAGATCACGTGTTTCTGATGACATAATTAAGTTCCCAGGCCTCAAAAACCCCTAGTACATATTTCTCCTTATTTTTAGAGCTAAAGGGAAAGCCAAGAAACACGTAAAACAGCTAAGTAGCTGATTTGCTCCCAAAATAGATGCTGACTAAGCGCGCAACGGGACGAAATGACGTAGTGTGGCGACTATGAATCGCTGCACTACGTCATTTTGCCCCGTAAGACTGACAGCAAGAGATATTCTTGAAGAATTTATAACTCGAGCACCTTACATCCGATCGAGCTAAAAATTGGTGGGAGTATAGATCTATACATAACCTACCTGTGTGTGTTTCTTTTGCTATTTTTAGACACATGTGTGTGAGAAGAACATGAAATACAGCAATTCCGGGCTTGTAAGTAGCAAACCTGTGATTACTTGCTCAAATGTTATCCGTTTGAGCTCAAATTTTGAGAGGATGTATATGTTTACTGTAAAACCACACTGACACATTTGGAAGAAGTCTGGGCCACATCTACATGAATCACATTCACGCCAACATCATACTGAACTGGAATGCATATGTATTTATAAACATTGGTTCCAAGGCTTTTGCACTTTATAATCAGCTTTGATATGATGAATTCATACATATGTATCATGTGCAATGACTTCAGTGCTTCACTGCAAATATGAGGCAAATGTGAAAGCCTTAGCTGACGTTTATGTGTCTAACAGTGCATTTCATTTCTCACTCACTCATAAATTGTCAAAATTACATAAAACTTCACATGTATGTGTAGCTAGCTTGTACCAACCTTCCTACAAATTTTCATGCACTTTGGCAAGATATGAGCAGAGGTTGCAGCCGTAGAGGCAGCTGATCCCAATGTGGAAGCAACTGTCCCACGGTTCAACGGTTGCACCAGAGCGCATGTCCTGCCAGATAAACACAAAACAAATCTGCAACTTATTAAAATGTGCACATATTGCAACACAAACTACACCATTCTGTACCCACAGATGGTGCCATCTTAACTGTGCAAAAATTTGCGGTGAAATTGTTCATGTTAAAATGTTATTGACAAGGTAATTCTGAAAAGACGCCAAAACAGCTGAGCGGCACGTCTTTCCATCACCATATCTTGCCATCCACCCAACCAAATTATGTGGTTGTTTGACCTATGGATAGCCAACATTCTAGAGATAATTATCATGCAAAAATTTGTTGTGAAATGTTGTGTGGTGAAACGTGAGGGTGATGGAAACAGCTGAGTTGGTGTTTTCGCAATGTCACTGTCACAGTGGCTCATTAGACATTTTTCTAATCGTGACTGTGACATCTCTAATGCAAAACACAGCCACTGACATCGTTTTCCTGTACCTGTAAAATAACGAAACCTCAACAAGTTCGGTATTCGTAATTCAGCACAGTTTATGACGTCAAGCTGCGTGTCGGCTAATTTCACCATGCACCTTCACACGTCATAATCTGCGCTAAATTTCCATTTTTGGAATAAATCAACAGTCAACAATTTTTGCAATGGAAATTAAAATGAATAAAATACTTGCCTCATCAGGAATTGAACCAGTGACCACAATGGTGCAGCTCAGGCACTGCTCCAACTGAGCTACCTGGCCATGCACTGTTTACACAATATTTTTTCAATGTGCTCATGTTTTAAGCACATTACCAAATGACAATCAAAAATTTGTAAATGCCATAACTTGATCAAATGAAGGCCAGTTTTTGTGACCTCTTTTGGTTCTGATATGTAAGGAACTGCAATTATCCAGAAAGAGAACACTTAGTTAAGCACTCAAGATTTCCAAATAAGGGCGGCTGTGAATTTATTGCCTTCCAAACAATTTATAGGAAAGTCCTGTCCTATAAGCAGAGGAGTGCTCAGGGGAAAGCAGCTGGTGAATCCTTTCTCTGAATGGAGTTGATCTGTGTATTCAATAGAATTTGTAACACTCTTGTAGCTAGGAATTCAAATGTGAATTTGAATTGGGGAGTTTATTTCTAAGATAGACTGGCTGGAATGTTAGTCTTCAGCAATCTGCTAGAGCTTCAAAGTAAACTGTAAT